>JABUQX010084607.1:0-10000 GCA_015478945.1 Trachelipus rathkii
TGTATTATTACATACATACATATACATGAAATGCATATTATTATTGGTTATTATTATTGATTATTATAGACATGAGTTATAAAATAATATTATTACAAGTTATTATTATTATTACATATTTCCATATTATTATTATTACATATATTAGTTTGAATAATTACAGCATACATATTATTACATATACATACAACATATATTATTATTACATACATATATTATTATTACATACATATACATATATATATATTATTATTATACATATACATACATATTACATAATATACATATATACATATATACATATATATATGAAAGAAAGAGCATATAGTTAGAGCATATATATATATATATATATATATATATATATATATATATATATATATATATATATATAGTTAGTATAACACATTACCTTCTTCCTGGAAGGAGATAAACTTTAACAAATGGATCTGGACAAGTATCACCATCATCCCTAACCGTCACTAGATAATATACATATATTATATACATATTATTAGTTATTATTACATATATATACATACATAAGCATATACATACATATAGTTATTATTATGTTACATATTAAATATATATATATATATATATATATATATATATATATATATATATATATATATATATATATATATATATATATATATATATATCTATTCATATATATATATATATATATACAGACATAGAGATACAAAGACATTGGTATACAGAGAAAAAGAGACATATATATGAGAAAGAAAGAAAGAAAGAGTGAAAAGAAAGAAAGAGAAAGAAAGAGTTAGAGCATATATATATGGAGAAAGAGTGAGTTTGAGAGAGACAGAGAAAGAAAGAGAGAAAGAGCAGGAGAGGAGAGAGAGAGAGAGAGAGGAGAAAGAGGAGAGAGAGGAGAGGAGAGAGAGAGGAATGGAAAAAATGTACAGACGTTAATGATTACATTTGTGGTGTGCTTTGCTACAAATAATTAATCGCGGCGTCCGCGATAGGCCTGGCCAGCCAGCGGACTTAGCCGTTAGGCCCTTTTTCTAAGGACCTTTCTCGAAGGGTTCCCACTGACAGGACGAAAGTCCTTACTGGGGTAGAAGATTAAGTGAATTCATATTTATATATATATATATATATATATATATATATATAGGCATATATAGCATATATATATATATATATATATATATATATATATATATATATATATATATATATATATATATATATATATATATATATATATATATAAAGATTTGGTAGGAACTTTACTGGTGCTCGCAGAAGGTCTCACCGATCTGAGTGGGTTGAACAACATCGCAAAACGTCCTCGAAACCTTCCCCAAGCGAACAAACGGGTTTGCTTTTAAAGGGCCAGATGTATATCTTAGAAGAATATCGTCTAGCGTTGTTTTTATCAATGCCTTTGTAAGATCCCTTTGGCTTTAAACTTTGGAAATATGTTACAAGAAAACTCGTTATCTGTTCTGTTTGAGTTAATTTAGCGTTCTTATTTACAGGTTAAGCGATCGTGACGAGATGCGTGAAACTGGTTTGTTTTTAAACGATTTGAGCATGCACGATTTAAGTAGAGAAATGGTCCTTAGGGGCTGGGAACACGGATCAAGGTGAGAAATTCGTCAAAGTGTTTCAATTCTTTTTCATTTACTCAAGTTTATCAAATCATATTTGTTGTTTTTGACGTGTCGCTTGCTAATATCTTTTAAACACATGCATAAAATAACTTTCCGTACGGATGTTAGAAACTGACATCCGAACTATATATCATTTTATAATAAAATATTTAATAATGAATCTGAACTCTTATACTAGTATTTTGATAGCTCTAACTTAAAATTCGACAGTTCCTCATATATTTCAAATATTTTTTTTTTGCATTTTTCTAGCTTTGTAATTTGTTTATGTAATAGCAATAATAAATGTTATAAACAGACCAATAATAGTTATTAAATAATTTGAACTTATGTTTTTAATATTAAAAAATATATATATTTTAATATTCATAACAATATCATCATTAATATAAATAAAATAAACTGGATCCATCACACATTTCATTTGTCTATTATTATTATTATTATTACATGAAAGAAAAAGAGCATATATATATAAAACTAATCCTTTTATTTTTATTTTTTATTTTATTTAGGCAGTTTGACTTTGTCTCTGATGACTGACTGTGACCTGACTTGTTCCTGAATACATCTGAGAGAGCAGGAGAAAGAGGAGAGAGAGAGTGAGTGAGAGAGAGTAAGAGAGAGTAAAAACACTTAAAATAATAATAATAATAATAATAATAATAATAATAATAATAATAATAATAATAATAATAATAATAATAATAATAAAAAAAAAAAACCAAATATAAGTTTATGCTCACAAAATACTCCAATTATGCTTACATAATAACATTAATACAAAGATCAAGTAATGAGAAAATGAAAGATATTTAGAGTATTAACATTTAGATCTAATTGATAATATCGATATATATATATATATATATATATATATATATATATATATATATATATATAAAGAGTATAGTATTTATATATATATATATATATATATTTATATATATATATATATATATATATATATATATATATATATAGAGTTGGGCGTGCGACTCATTTGGGGATAATGCGCGAGTGCTACTGCGCAACTCGAGATAAAGGTAGTCCGAAAGCGCGACTGCGCCACTTTTCAGACCCTCAAAAAGTGCTCGACAGACACATTATACAGTGGTAAGATTGTCGAGGGCCCTAGGAATACCCTGGGACCCTGCGAATAGGTTCTCGAAATTGCCGATGCGTTTCCCCCAACGTGGGACGTTATCACTATGAAGGGTTCGTGTGTGAATGGTGTTACTCCATAACGTGTGTGGCTACCTCTGGCTCGGATGACAGGTTGGCACCGTTGTGGCGTGATCTCAATGAAGTGCCGAATGTCTTCCACGGGAATTTGATCCCATACGCGACGCACCTCCTGTCGCAATGCCTGGATGGTTCCTGGCATTGCGACAGCTGCAACCCCCTTTTAAACATGTCCCAAACATGTTCAATTGGGTTTAGGTCGGGACCGTATGCTGACCAATCCAGTGTCCTGATTTGGACAGTCGTTAGATATTCGGTGACACATCTGACCTTGTGTGGCTTTGCGTTGTCATGCATTAGGACGAACCCGTCACCGATGTAGGGGGCATATGAAGCGATATACGGGTCAAGGATGTCTGCGCAGAATCGTGCGGCGGTTAGGAAGCGCCATCTAGGACATATAACTCTGTACGACCCGTTAAAGATATACCTCCCCAGACCATGAGAGATCCATCTACAAATGACAATACCTCCCGCATATTACATTGCTCATACCTCTCATTAGGTGGGCGATAGACTCTGGATCGCAGAACGGAGGTGTAGAGACTGACTCTGGACTCTTCCGTAAACAGCAAATTCGTCCATTTGCCGACGGTCCAATATAGGTGTTTCCGGGCAAATGCTAGTCGCGCCCATCGATGCTCCCTGGTGTGTCATGGTCGTATGGCCGGTCTCCATGGCCGCAAATTATGTTCCGCGAGGCATCGACATATTGTATTATTACTCACACGGGTCCCATGATTCTCCTGCAGCTGTATTTGAAAGTGCCTTGCTGTTATATGGCAATCTCTTACAGCCCGCGTTCTCCTGGGTGTCGTGATACCGTTGCACGACCCGTGTAATGGTTGTATGCTCTACTCCAAACCGTCGACCGAGTTCACGGTACCCGTACCCCTCTCCATGTAGGGTGATAATCTGTACGCACTCATCACGTGTTAGTAGACGCTATACCCTTTCTATGGTTGTAGCGACTAAATTCACTCCTGAGTGTACCACGCATTCAACATACCCCGCCATAACCTTTCCCCAATCGCTAATGCTGGAGTTATGTGGTTTCTCATTTACCTTAAATATAGTGATGGTGGACCTTATACATCCCCAACACTATTACAGCGCTGTATACTGTGTCCCTAATACTATGTATTTGCGTAATAAAGTTACACAGCGTTCAGGTAAGTTCTGGAACCTGTTAACGTCATATATGCCAGTGGTGTGTTAATTTTGACGAGTAGTATATATTAGAGATGGAACGAATATGAATTTTTTATATTCACGAAGACGAATACGAATACAAATATATTTTTTTATATTCGCGAATACGAATACGAATATTATGAAACCCATTCTTCTTATTTTATCTTCAACATAAATATTAGATATCTTTAAGTGAACTACTTTATATTGTGCCAACATTATTTCAAATAAGAGTTTTACCGTAGAATTGACTACGTTTACATTGCATTCCACCAACCTCTTACCCCAATTACTGCCCTTTGGAAGGAGTTTTTAAAATATCCATATTCAAATCCTAAAATTGGTAAGTTATAGTTAAGGAGCAAAAACTTTTCTTCAGTTTCGCTGCGAACCTAGAACGTTTTTCATCAAAAATAAGACCAGCACCCCTAAAAAGGCGCTCGCTAGCAACACTTGAGAGGGGACAAGCATGATATGAGCTTGCTAATACAGCTATATTAGGATACTTATTCATATGGTTTTTCCAACATTCAAGTGGATTATCCTCCAGAGAAATACTTTTTTCGTCTAGATACATCTGAATGTTTTTTGAAATTTCCTATGGTAAACATTCGTCTATGTCATCACTACTAGAAGAAAGAATATTGCTCATAACTTCTGATAAAGTTATGTTGGTGGACGTTGAAGGCTTTTTTTTCATAAATATGGTTCCTTCAACTTTAGATTCAGGTTGTGCCATCTTTGGATTTTGATTGTCCCAGCATTTTTGTCCAATCGACATTATTATTTGTCCTATCACAATTTGATGAGGAAAAAGTTTTGTTTTATATCAGCTGGGGCCAGTAAAATGTTGGTCCAACAGATAGGGCAAAAGCCCTACCTGGGAGATAGTAAATAAATAAATAAATATATCACAAAATAAATACGTATAAATCAAATTTTTTTTTTTTTAAGTTTACCATTAAACTTTTCTTTATTTCTTATTTCGTCAAGATAATTTTTCTTAATAGCGGTAACTAGTATATATATATATATATATATATATATATATATATATATATATATATATATATATATATATATATATATATATATATATATTATATATATATATACATATTATTATTATTATTAAGGTTATGGTTATATTTCAGATATATATATATATATGGAATGTATGTGTGTATAAGCGGAAGAGTTATATAGTGGTATATATATATATGATATATATATATATATATATATATATATATATATATATATATATATGGGAGAACATAGGGACTAACTGAACGAAACTATTACACCATTATATACCCTATTAGGCATTTGAAGTATTATGGTGGGGTGGAGCCCTCCTCTGTACTAGTGTTCAATGGTTCGTCTATTTCGCACCTCGTCACACATGGGGTATTTTCAGCGTATTTTTACCCCTTTACTGGAGTGTTCATAAACTTGTCCTTTATGCTCTCCTTTCTCTTCTCTCAAGCCTTCAAGCCTTTACCTCTAATTCCACTTTATAGGTGATTAAGGAGGTATTCCTATTGCTCCACCAACTCCAACACATTTATGCCTATTTTTGTAATTTCTTATTTCTTTTCTCTCAGAGCTTAACACTAAGAAGGAGTGTGTGGTCCCGATGGCATCTCACCTGTAGTCCTTAAAACTAAGAAGGTGTATAGTCCCGACGATGGTATCCCACCTGTAGTCCTTAACACTAAGGTGTATGGTCCCGATGGTATCCCACCTGTAGTCCCTAACACTAAGGTGTATGGTCCCGATGGTATCCCACCTGTAGTCCTTAACACTAAGGTGTATGGTCCGGATGGTATCCCACCTGTAGTTCTTAACACTAAGAAGGTGCATAGTCCCGATGGTATCCTAAGGTGTATGGTCCCGATGGTATCCCACCTGTAGTCCTTAACACTAAGGTGTATGGTCCCGATGGTATCCCACCTGTAGTCCTTAACACTAAGGTGTATGGTCCCGATGGTATCCCACCTGTAGTCCTTAACACTAAGGTGTATGGTCCCGATGGTATTCCACACGTAGTCTTTAAAACTTGTTCTTCCGAGCTTGCACCTGCTTTGGTAAACTGTTTCTTCTTTGTCTTTCAAGTTCGATTTTTCCATCCTCCTGGAAGCGTTCGTTCATTCAGTCTGTGTCAAACCCTCTCAACCCCCTAACTATCTTCCAATCCTTTTAACCTTCGTTCTTTCCAAAATTTTCGAACCTATCTCCCAACAGGAAGATTTTGAAGCATCTTGATTCTTCTTAACTTATCTCCGATCGCCCGTATGACTTTTGGAAGGAAAGCTATACTGGTGATCGTTTTTTCATTTCTCTTTGATTTCTGGTTATTCGTTCTTTGTCAATTCTGGCAGTTCTATAACAGCAGTTGTAGGTGGATGACTTTCTTCTTTTAAATCCAGTAATATAACTGACTCGGAATTCTGAACTATCATCAACTTTTCATCAATCTCTCTCTCTCTCTCTCTCTCTCTCTCTCTCGTCTGCTCTGATGCTCTGATATGGAGCGTTGACGCGAATGGTTTATGCGGTTTTGCGTTGATTGATCTCGACTGATCCTATAACATCTTTTGAAAACTATCGCATGGTCTTAATCACTTATATATATATATATATATATATATATATATATATATATATATATATATATTATTATATATATATATATATATATATATATATATATATATATATATATATATATATATATATATATATATATATATATATATATATATAAATGTAAGGGTCACGTGATCTTTTTGGAAGGATCCCATTTTTTTCTGTTACTAAAAAACCTTCTAAGAGGTAAGGTGTGCGGTAGCGCTTTTGGAATTTCTTTACACCACCCATTTGCTTAATTGATCTGTATGGAGGCGCTGCTTGTCTTTGTATGAAGTATGCATCGCATTTTGAGGGGGAGGGGTGGTGCTCCACTCACACAGCTCACCTTAATAAAGTGGAGTTGCTTTATTAACTCTTAATACTCTCATTGACTCTAACGAGTCTCTTGGCGTCGAACTGTTGTTGCATCGCTCTCCATAGACTTTGGCTATTATTGCAAGAGACATTATTCTTCCGAACTTCTTAATCGCATATCTCCTTCCCTTGAGGAGAACTCGTGTGAACCGTCAATCTACATAATATTATCTCTCTGTCCAACTCTTAACCCAGACTTAACCCCTGTGCTCATTCTTACATTGTTCTATTTCCAAATTTTCTATAACTTAAATACTATATAAAACACCGTTTATCTGCTCATGCCGGATCTAGAATTGCCGAATTTTTGGTTTATACTTCCTAACTTATTGGGATTTCCTGTTCACCCGTGGCTTTTTCCATCAAACGAGATTTAGGCAAAAATATATTTATTGTCTCTTACGGGAATAGTACCAGAAAGTAAACTATATTTTTCTTAATGTGGTGTTATTTCTTCTAGACGAAGAATAGATTTAACACAATACCCGGTTGAAATACCAGCATGAGGAATATGGTTTCCCCGAATTTCAGGGGAAGATTCCCCTTAGTGAAACGTACTTCTAATGAATAGCTAGAAAACATTCAGAGTTAAACGAACCATGATTTATAGATTGAATTTTAAAGTTAGAAATATGTAAATATGCACCTGAATATCAAAGAAAATAATTAGCATAGAAAAGTAATTGGTTTGCTTACTCTAAGGAATATATATATATATATATATATATATATATACTATATATATATATGTAATGAAATATAATAATCATATTATAATATATATAATATATATAATATATTATATAATACTATATATATAAATTAATATATATATAAGTATATATATATATTATATTAAGATATAAATATATATATATATAATATATATAATATATATATATATATATATTATAGTATATAATATATATATATATAATATATATATAATATATATTATATATATAATATATATAGAATATATATATAATATAATATATTACCAAAGGCCAGTCAGCCTTTTGTTTGGTTATAGTGATTCTTAGTAGGTAGGTAACCTAAGTACTTTTTAAGTAATATTATTTTTCCGTATCTAAGAGAAAATTATTCTGAAAATGAATATTAATTCTCCTACAAGCAAATAACTTAGCGTATAAGTTAATTTCTAATACTAATGATTTAGTTACCACAATTATTAATTCCTAATATTATCATATTTTAAATTACAGATTTTTATATTAAAGGCAAGAAGTTAGTCTCCGTAAACTCACATCGGTACTTTAAAATTATTTATTTATCAAATAATATAATACTTAGAACACAAGTTATGATCAAAAACGTGGAAAATATCATAGAAAATGGTCATTACTCAGAAGCAAGATAATAATTACTTTCTTCAAATGAAGTTCTTCACTTCTTTTTACACACCTAATTTAAAAGTAATTTCTGCTATTTTCAAAGACTTTTTAGAGATATCAAAGTTTCCTGAGAAGATTTTTAAATGATACATTGATATACGTTAAAATTATTTAACAATTTTGTTTTTGGAAATGGTGAATTTAAAGTTTTTTCGATAATAAATAACGTGAGACTTGATTTTTCAGGTATCAAAAACATGGCACCAAGTTGAGTTAGTTTGCTTCTTGTCAAACGGCGTTGCTTCTGCTCAATCATTAGCATCTTTGGTACAAACTATGAAATATCGATATAATATATTATATATATATATAATAATAAATTATTATTATATTATATATATTATATATATTATATATATATATAAATAAATAAATAATAAATATATATATATAATAATAAATATTATATAAACGGATTTTTTAGGCTTGACCGGGTTCAATTGAGCTATCATATTCAAAAAAGTTGAAGAAATATAACGGGACTAAATACCGGAGAAAAAAAATAACGGAGTGATTCGCACGTGCCTACATGGAAAAAAAATTAATGAGGTCCGGGTTACTCAAAAAAACCTAATTCTTTATAACGGTATAACGATCGATCCTTTATATAATATATATATATTATATACATATATATAATATTATAATATAATATATATATAATATATTATAATATATAGTTAATTATAGTATATATATATATATATTATTTATACAAACACTTTATTCCCCGCTTAAGCGGCGGTAGTGCGTACGTGCAGCTTCCCTAACTCAAATTTTCCTTCATCTCGCCCCCACCCACCTCCTCCATTCCATTCTATCTCTCGCCAAAACCCTACCCTTCCTCAACCCTCATCCCTCTCTCTTCCCATTCCTTATTCTATCCATCCACCTTCTTCTTGATCTCCCCCTTCCTCTCCTTCATATCCCCTCCGCCTCCAAAACTCTCCTAACCACCCTCTGTTCCTCCATTTTCTCCAGATGGTCCAAACCATCTTAACATTCCCGACTCCGCTCTTCTCACCAAACCATTCTTCCAACCACATCTCTCTCTTATCACCCGATTCCTAATCCTCTCTCTTTTTTACTAACCCCCACATACCGCTCTCAACCACTTTCATCTCAAACACTTCCAACTGCTTCTTGACCTAGCATTCAACCCCCATGTTTCACACCCATATTAAAATACTGACATATTTATTCAACATACTTATCTTAAGTTTATTATAAATCCCCCCTTTCCATAATTGCCCTCAGACCACTTCAATGGCTCTCATCCTTCTCCTACTCTGTTGCATCGTATCTCTCCTTCATCCCTCACTTCCTTACCCAAATCCATCCCTAAATATCTAAAACCTTTACTTCTTCTAATACTACACCTCCTACTCTAATCTCTAAACCCATCCCCTCATCTTTCCTCCTCCTCAACACTAACACTTTACCTTACCTTATTTATCTTAAGACCCTTTTGTCCACACA
>JABUQX010084607.1:15000-49918 GCA_015478945.1 Trachelipus rathkii
ATATTTTCATAACCATAGGCATAATCTTAAATCCCATATTAATATTGTTGAAACTCAGATATTTCAGGGTATACTGGCGTCTCCATCTTAACTATACTTCATAGAAGTCTCGGCGACTTTCTCACTTAGACTAGAAATGTTAAACCTTACTTTTTACTGGAAGCAAATGTTATTCTTTCCAACCCCCCCCGGTAGTACAGCTCCTAGCCCTCGTGCTCTCGCAGAACCCAATCCGCACCATTCCTCTCAACTCTCTTCAGAAAGTCGCCACACAATACAATATATGACTCAGCAGTACGCAATACAACAGCGAGCCTCCACTCTCAATTTCCTATTCTTGCCTCATTTTTACATAAAAAACCATTCTTGCAAACCTCACCTAAAATCGTTCATTATACGCCAATAGATATACCAATATAAGTAAATAACCGGTAATAGACATGGAAGAGTTAGATAACATATCCGCATATAGCTCGGCCGGCCTAAACAATATTTTCAAAACCAATACTTCAGCTTCCATTATCTTACACACGGCGGATTCACGTATTGCGGGCCGGCCATAACATATTTTATTCCACTCAGATGTCTTACATCAAACCAGCCGTCAATTGGTAGTCCTATCAATACAGTGGTGACTGTGTCAGAGACATCCTCGTAATAGAGGTCCTGTCATTACGCCTGTCAAATCGCAGTGTATAAGAAGACCGCAGAAGCAAATGTTGATTCGAGCTACACGTGTAATAATGTATTTGTAGAGGCAGAAATGCTGATGTGAGGAGAAGAAAATATATGACGATGCCACACATACATCCTTATATCTCTCTGCTTAAGTATGAGCCTTGCTTTGTCTTTCACGCAATCAGATTACAGGTGTTCGCAGTCACGTTTCAGGAAAGATTACGTGTTGTCATAGCAAGGGATACTGGGGAAATGAGCGGAATGAGAAAGAGGAGCAAGTAAAAGTAATAAAGGTGGGAAAAATTGCGTATGGACCGCGTGACTTAACAGACTCTAGTAGACTAAGATTTCCCAGGAGTTTAGGAGATATAGTTCCTACAGGTTTCTCTTTTATTGGCTCAATGCTTGAACGCGATCAGGTGGACGATGACGTTGTAGAGGGACTATAGAAATTTTCGGATGCTATTCCTGCCAAGCTCTCGACGGTGTAGTTTACCCTCCATAAGAGCGGGCGTGTTGCTCATAATTTCCAGAACTGCGCATATCCAAATCGTAGCGCACTATGAGCACCTTTAGATGAATTCACATCTGTGCCGCAGGAGTTTCTAGTATATGAAGAGTGCATCGTTCAAAGTTTCTCAACGTATCTATGTCGCCGATTACCATTCAACTACTTACAAAGACTACGCTATCCTCGAAATTGTCCAATGGTCTTTATAATATAGCAAACGCGAAACACAGGAGCAACACAAGTGATATCTGAGTATCACCCTCTTCATTACGATGGCCAATGGAGTATTGATGGAGCAGTCGATTTATACGCGCCAGAATGGTTCCCTTCCACACTCTTCTTACAATCTGCGAGTGTCAATCCGCGAGGAAAAAAGGACAACAGATCAGCGGATATCATTATTCTGAGTGCCAAATGTTAGTGTGCGAACAGGGTGGTACGGCTACATGGATAGTCTTATCAGCATTCGCTTGCATAAAGAGCTTCCTGTAGTCCGCTTTGAGTTCCCCAGTTACATACCATTCTTGCTAAAATCGGCTTCATTGTGAATCTAATTTTGTCCTAGCCTACTATTCAAAACGTGTCTATGTCTTCCCTTTTTGTTTGCATCCGTAAGATATAATTTAAACATCTTTTAGACTTCATCATTTTGGCTATTGAAGATGATGTCAACCAGCGCCTCACTGTTTTACTTTTAAAGACCGGCTGCACACCTCTTCATTCCACTATTCACTTTTGAATTCTTACTATCTACGTTGTTGCATTAGTCACAATACATGTCCTACTATGCAGACTCGAGCCACATTTTCCAGATTTGTTCAGGTTTCGATCTTGTGCAGCATTGCGCAGAGAAGAACTGATTTATGTTTGACAGAGCGGCTCGTTAAAATAATTTGTACCGTGTAAGAGCAATAAACCTATCTCAGCTTAATTACGCCACGGTGCATAATCTTCCCACTTCCTTCCGTTGCTGCCTCGTCAATAAGCCAACTATTCTTAATCGTAGCACGTAAAACAACCATTTAATTGATAATTTAGCCCAAGACACCCATGCCCGCGCGCCGTCACTAGTTAAACATACTGCATCACGATACGGCGTCAACATCTCCTTCTTCACCAAGACAACAGCAAGAAATCGAGTCTGATGGACTGTGCGCACTATACGAATACAAGCGACAGTAACTAATAAACGACGCAACTCTATAATTATTGAAAGAAAAGAGAATGGAACTTACACAGCGTACTTCTTTCCTGCACAGAAAGTGTAATCGACGCCCTGCCTACGCCATACTCATTTCTGTCCGGTCACGCACCTCCAAATTTACCTTATGGGCGATGCTCTTTCATAGTCCAACCATATGCCAACTAGTTAGAGCGAGCCCAAAGCACAAATCAATCTAAGCTTTCTACGCACTTCATCATAGAAGAGCATTCACTCAGATTACCATGATAGGTTAGAAACCACACAACCTTGGACCGCTTATATTCAACTTAGAATTTAGGAGCCCATCGAGGAAGTTCTGGAAAGAGTGAGGGTCATTAGAAGATATATAGTAGGGGTAGTATATAAATAAATATATAAGGGATGGTAGAGGGAGGGGTATGAGGAGTGAAAAGGATAATAATATGAGAGTAGTATATATATAGGAGGTATAGGGATGAGGGTAGGTATATAAAGACTAGGTATATATGAGGTAGACTCTAATATATAAATATAGATATATAATATGATGATATGATAATGACGATGATTTAGTATAGGTATAGTATAGGTATATATATATAGTAGTAAAGGTAAGTAGTAGGTATATAATATAGTGAGTAAGTGATTATATGAGGGGTGAATGAGATTAGAGAAAATAAGTATATACAATATATAAGGTAGTATATATATATATTAATGTATATATGTATGTATAGGTGTTTCACGTGGGACCTGTAGTGGCAGGAGTTGTTGGAAACAAGCTTCCTAGGTACTGCCTTTTCTGAGATACCGTGAACACTGCCGCCAGAATGCTTACAAATGGATGCGTAAGTAAATTACATTTTTATAATTTTTTATAATAAATAAAATAGACTTTTCATCAAGAAACCTTTGTTTTATCTTAGAATCTAAATAGCTTTAAGTAATAAAAAATTAATTGGCAATAATTATGACAACAGACCTATTAATTTTTTGAACTCGGCTTCCTATTAAGACGCTGAAACACGACTAGCATATATATACAATAAAAATTAAAATAATTTGAAATTAAAATAAAAAAAAAACGGTTTCAAACAGTTTTGTCGCTTCTCTTATTTAAAAACATATTTTATTTGAAAAGGCGCAGTTGATCAACTAGTGGTAAATAGATGTGGTCCATTTTTTTTTTTTTTTTTAATTTTTGTCTTTTTTTTAAAATATCATTTTTAAATATATTTTAATCATATTGTTTACACACTTTCTTTATATTTTGTGCGCCATCTCCCCCCCCCCTTTAAATTTACACTCAACTAATGATAATGGAAATCATGTATATTAGATATTTTTTTCATCCCACCAAATTTTATTTACTGATTACTATATAATCATTAGCTTTGTTTCTAACTCTTCTCACACCTAGTGCCAAGCTACACACTCCTAGTGAATATATATTAAATAATATATATATATATAATATTATATATATACTATATATATATATTATATATAATATATATATATATACTAATACATATACATAATATATAATATATATATATATAAGAGAACTATATAATTAAAATATACGGTATAATTTAGTAATAGTATATATGATAGATTATACTGTAAACTGAGATTCAGTAAATTTCAACAGTTCTAATAGTTCATTACCTGTAAGATTCAATGGTAATTTTGTAGTTTCCTTTTTCAGTTTGGAAAAGTCCACATCACGGAAAGATGCGCCAAAAAACTCGAAATATTCGGTTTCAAAACGTCTTACATAGGAAACTTCTTCATAAAATTACTTCACCATTTTTAACTCGTTTAATACAATGCCCGAAAAAAAATCATCCCGAAACTCATGCACTATTTTTTTAAAGTGGGCTCCTAAAAATAAAAACTTAAAATTTTTGATGAACTAATATTTTGTCATGTTTTCTTTTGCTTTGATAACCTCAAGAAGACGTTTGGGTATCGAATTAGAAAGATTCCTGCAAATATCTTCAGAAATGTCTTCAAACTATTTTTTTTTAATACAGCCGTCAACTGGAATCGAAGCCGTTATCGGTTTTGCACTAATTATCTTACACTTTTCTAGATATTTAATTTATGAAAAAAAAAATTTGTTTTTTTTCACATTTTTGTCAAAGCACAATGATTCCCAACATAGTCAATTGGTTTTTTTTCTGTAAGTGTCGTAACTTTTCGAGATATTTCATTTATAAAATATCATATTTAACATCAAATGTGGATTTTTCAGAAACATTATTTTACACAAATACTTCGAACTTTTGAATCCATGTCCGTTCACCCACTGCAACATTCATTGTTGGTATATATCAAGTAGCAATATATTACACAAAAAAAAAAAAACATTCCAACAATAACAAAAAAATAACAGTTGATAATTTCTTCTCATATATCATCATAATCATCTCATCATATATAATATAATATTATCATATATATATATATATATATATATCATATATCATATCAGTATATATATATATATATCATATATATATCATATAATCATATCATCATCATATCATCATAATCATTTATATCATATATATCATATATTATATCATAATATAAATATCATATATCATATATATATCATCATATATTATATATATATCATATATATCATATCATAATATATATATATCATATATATATATATATATCTCATTCATTCAATATATATATATATATATTTATATGTATATATATATATATAGTCATTTATGTATATATATATTCATAGTATATTCAATAAATGTATATTATTAATATATATATCATATATCATCATCATATATCATTATAATCATATATCATCATATATCATATGTTCAACAGTAATAATGATCATTTAAACTTTCCACCTTTTCTCTTCAAATTCAATCTTCTTTTTTTTTTTTCAAATAACAAATCAAAATTCTATCACAGTTGCTAATTCCAATTTTATTATCAAATATATTTAGCGTGATAGATGGTTGGCATCCACATCCATGGTTGACTGCTCAAATTACAGAAGGACAAATTATGTTTTGGGGATGGTTCACAAATTCATCATCAAATTGTGTGTCACAAACATTCATGTATTACCAAATTATTATTCCTGGAGGAAGGGATTAGCACACATCGAATTTACGCATTTAATTTCATTCTTTTTTTTTTTTTTTTTTAATTGTCATTTTAAGAATATTTTCTCAAGCTTATTAATAGGGTTTCTGTGTTCTTTTTTCCTTTGCACAACAAAAATCAACACACTGAGTTTGCTTTGTTACCATATTTAACAAAGGAACTTTTCCATATTCATGTTTGCTGTTTCTCAGTCTTCAACAAAAAAATAAACATTTAACTTTTTCGAGAAAATCATGAAAAAATACATGTTGTAAAAATATCCCAATAATTAGTGAATGCTAATTTGATATATTCATTTTGAATAATATGTATTTGAGAACAATATATCTGAAAAATAGTCGGTATTCATTATTCATTCATTATTAATATATTATTCATTATTATTTTTATATATTATATATTATTATTAAATAATATTATTATTATTATTAATTATTAAAAATACATTATTATTTCATATTATATTCATTATTAATTCAATCATATTTCACTTATTAAAAGATTATCACTCATAAATAATCTTACTGATATTCATTATAATTCCTTAATCATTAATCTCAGCAGAATAATTTGACAGAAGTAACGAGCACACATCATTTATCATATATATAAATCAGATTTAAGAAACGACCAGTTTCGTCCGTAAACCTCAGGACATCTATCAGCAGTTTTGAATCTTACAACATGACAAAAATTTGAAAATGGTTTACTTTAAGTTACTACATTACAACCAGATTTTGATTTTACCATATTATATCTTGTGCCTTACTGAAAGCTTTATGCAGAATTAAATTTAAAGCATGTTTTATTGAAATAAGCCTCAGCTCATATTATTCAGTTTATTGGGCCTTTCACAATGCAGGAGTGTAAAACACTTCTATAACATCAATTCTTCAATCAGTCTCTCCATTTCCTGAAAATGCATGAATAATAAATACAGACAAATGTCTGCTACTCATACGTTCTGAATATAGTCCCCCACTCTTATATTAATCATCAGTCTCCCTCCATTTATTCATATAAACACACTCATCACTATCTCTACATAATCTACTCATAAAGTGTGCCGTTATCAGAGAAGAGCGATCAATTAAATAGAGATAATTTCATCGCGTAAACGGGTTTCGGGATTAATCATATAGAATTATCACGATCAACAAAGTCTTTCAAGGATAATCAAGATAAAGCGATAATGATTGAGATAAGCAAAAAAGATCGGAAATAAGTTTATCGGATAATTTATCGCGATAACAACAGGTAATAATAGGGTTCATCTACTATCTCGATAAATCTTAATTATCTATGGGTCATCGCGATCACATATAGTTATCATATCATATTATATAATATATATATAATCATCATCATATATAATTTATATTATTATATATCATCATCATATATCATATATATATATATATATAGCTAAATATATAATATATATATAATTTAATCTATACCATCTAAATTTCCATCTAGCGGGGTCTTCCTTGCTTCACTGTTACTCATACAGTCTCTTGAATCTCGAATCTGCAATATAAAAACTAGTTAATTAGACGTCTGACAATTCCAAATGCTGGACAATGAGAATTAAAACCACATAGTATAATACTATTAGTCTCATCCTAACCGAAACAATTCACATTTCATATTATAGAGATATCTTAACCACCGTCTCAACAGAGACTAGTTATCTCTCCTGGACCAATACTGGTCCTCTTTTAGTAGGGTTTCTGTCCACACTAGAATATGGGGGGTCCTCTCATCACTGGCAAATATAAAAAGGGGGGAGGGCCCGTCTTTCAGCACTACTCAAAACATCTTGGAGCCAACTGTCCAAAGACCTACAACCTACCGGAAATCCCACCACATTACATAGAACACACTTGACCTATGGGTCACCACTAGTCCTTCTCTCTATAAATACACACCTTCGCTCCTATTGTCAAATCTGACCACAACCTTATATCTCTAATTTATCACTTTCTCTCCAACCGCTCCACATCCTGCTCTATGAAAGTTTTTTTCTGGCACTTTTATCTGGCTGATTGGGGCACTTGCGTCGCTTCTACGCTAACTATCAAATTGGGATGACTGCTTTGACTCTGATGACGCTTCGGCTTCTGCCCACTCAAAGGTGGGAGCTGTCAATCGTTGTGGGATGAGCCAGGTTCCATTCCCTTCTTTCGACCTCAAATCTTTCTCCCTCATCACATCCATGGTTCGATCAGTGCTTTGTTCTCTGGCCCATTTCAGGCTCAGAGACCAGCGCGTATCGGGCAGTTGGGCACACAAATTCTTCGGTTTCACATATCAACTCTGCTACATTTTCATTCAGCTAGATACTCTTCGGACGGCAAAGCGGGCTTTCATCAACGACACATTTGAATTAAAGTCCGTAAATTCTTATAATTTTGATTTCTGCTCTTGCATAACAAAATACTTAGAAGATTTATGGTAATGATAGTGTCCCTCCTGTGGATTTCAAATTAACTTGTACCTTATGGCCAACTGAATCAGGCAATCTCTTACGTCTCACTATTTTCCTCTAACTCAACCTGGCGATTCTGCCATTCCTCCTCCTTCTCCCTTCTCAGCACCATAAGTGTCCTATGTCCTTGCCTGTGATTACATTGATCGGGTGACATAGGTTCCTGCAGATATATGAACGTAGGCACAGGTGGGTGGCCCGGAATGGCCAGTCCTCCCCGAGTTTTGAGGGCATGTGCTTCCAAGCTGGCCCCTCCCATCGTTCAATATCATTCTCTCATGTCTCCAACACTACACACTCTTTCCTTCCAGTGTGGAGACCACCGCCACATGTCTACACCTTATTCCGACAAAAAGGAAGCCGCTCTGGATCCTTCTACACTATCGCCCTATAGCTTCCCACTTGTATCACATATTCCAAAGCATCTTTGAACCTTCTTCTTACACTCTCCTCTTCAGACCATCTGGCACATCTCATTCTCCTTCTTTCCGATCGCCAGTACTGCTTTTGGCGTTCGAGGTCTACTGGCGATCATACTTTCCTATTTAACCGATTTCTGGTTTTCCGCCCTTAGACACTACGGGGAGACTTGCGTGGTGGCGCTTGCACCATATCCACACAGCCATTGCACCGGGTATGGCACGCGGTCCAACTGCTCTCACCACGCTCCCCTCCATTGGGTTTTCCTTCCTTCTCTTGCTTACTTATGTCTAGTTTTCTTTTCAAGTTCGCTCAATATCGCTGTGGTTGATGGCAGCGACCTTAATTCTTCTTTTCTGTCCAATCAGTCAGTGTTCCTCAGGTTCTCATCTTCATCTCCTACTTTCATTCTTCACTTTTACTAATGATCTTCCCCTTCCACAAAAACACAACACATTCTAACTTCTGTCCACTCATATGCCTATGCACTCGACCCTTCATTTCTTCCACTCCATTTGTCTTGTACTTTGTGCTTTTCCTCTTTTTCAGAATTGCCTCTCGTCTTAAATCTTTCCCGATCTCAATCTCGCTTTGATCTGATAGCACATTCCGCATTGGGGTTCCATCTTCAACCTTGTGGCAAAATTCAATTCTTTAAAAACTCAACTTCTACAAATCTCCCTCTCTTAAAACACCTAACTTCCTATATCTTTTGACGGTTCTCTTGTCTCTCCGGTTGACAATATAACAACATCCTTGGCCTTACATACACCAACAACAATGTCCTTGGAAACCTCCACATCAACAACGGTTGCTAGGGCGGCCTCAAAAAACACTGGGGGTTCTGTTTAGACTGCGAAACTTTTTTCTCTTCCTCCAGTTACTCCAAGCATCACACAGGTCTCATCCGCCTTGTATGGAGTACTGTTTTCATATCTGGGGGGGGTCTGGTTTCACCCGCTTTTGGACCAGGGTCGAGTCACAACAGCCCAAAGCTTCCTAACTGTTCTGTACTTTCCGTTCACTTGCACCCTCTATCTTGCGGGCGATGTTGGTACTTTCATCTCTTTCTATAGGTACCGCAGTGGCAGGTGTTTCGAGGGAACTTACCACTCGCGTACCACCCACCTTTACGACGCCTTCGTAGCACACTAAGGGTTGCTGTGTCTGCACACGAGTTTTTTGTAGATATTGGTAACTCCAGGCTTTTTCGCTGCGGTGTTTCCTTCCTTTCCTGCCACCTATGTTTCTGTGGACATTCTCTTTTTAAATTACCCCAGAAATTTAATTTCCCCTCACTTACAAGCCTGCGCCTGTGCTCATTCTGCGTAATTTGCCGTTAGCGATGAAAACATTTTGGCGTGCCAACAGCCCTCCCTGAATCAGGGCTCTGCCTGTGCAGTGGTGGTGACACACTGTAAAAGAAACAAACAAGTTCATATATTATATATCATATATCATATATATATCATCATATATATATCTCATAATCTATCATATATATATCAATATCAATGATCATATATTATAATATATATATATATATATATTGACCATTATTGTCTTCACATTGAGCTAATTATTTACTGTTTATCTATTTGTTCATTTAATTCTTTATATCTTTTTACTTTTTTAGCTAATGCAGAGTAATGCTCCATTTTATTCAGGAATCTTACAATAATATTTCTTTTTTTCAATATTATCCAGGTCATTGGCAAACCAGCACAGTCGCCTTGCACTGGCATCCAAATCCACAAGGGGCAGAAAAGAGTGCTATATCGGGCACTACCCTGCATCCCCCACCGCCTCATTGTGACCCCCCCCAAACAAAGCTGTATTGACTTGAAGCACCAATGCCAATCTCCAGTCCTGCGACCCTCTGGTCAGTAGCACTCCTTGACTTCATAGACACAGAGGTTCTTCTCCATCTCCAGCACCTTTGCAAGATTGAGGGCATACCTTCTGGGCCCACTGCCGTTCCACCCCTCCAAGTTTTTAAGCCTGCATGCGAATGAGGGGCTTTTGAGACACCCAAACTTGCCAAAAGTCCAAGAGGTCACAGGGCCTGATGGGAAGCAAGAAGGTGGAAGAGTTAATTATTGCGCGTGCTGAACTCGAGAACGCCAACAGTACTAGCAGCAAGCGAGGGAAGGAACATGGGCAAGGGAAGGCTACCACTCACAAGCATCTGTGCATGCCTGATGGCATTACACTGAACTAACTCAAGGTCAACGTCCTCAAAGATCAATCAAGAGTAAAGCTGCTCTCATTGTAAATAAATGGCTGCAGGCGAAATCGCACCAGAACAGCCTGTCCAAACCTACTTTTAACATGAGCAAGGTGCTCATTGATTTCTTTTATAAGGTACACATACTACAAACACATGCCGTTAGCGCCTGCGGTGGGAAGCGGTGATTGTTTCCCTTGGCCAAGCATATCTACAGAGCTAAGAGGGAATTTCTCTGTCAGATGAAAACTTTAATATGCTCAATGTTTAGGAAGCGGGAAACATACCAATGCTTCCAGAGGCCAACAACCTTTAGTATTTCATCAATTTTTATATTGATCAAATGTAAAATAACCTAATTCTTTGATTTCATTTTCAAATTCTTTCATTAAAAACGCTTATCTTTGGCTTTTTCACCACATTATATAGAATCTATTAACCATCATAGCATAATTCCGCAAAAATAAAATTTATTATAACAAAACACTGTAATGATAATGACAACAAAAAAAAATTAAAACAAATAAATTTACATAAGCATATCCCAACAGTTTACAATTATCAATCAAAGGCCACAGTACAACATTCCCCATAATTTTCTGGGTACGTGTCGGTAAAGAAAACTGATTTTTTTTTTTTTTTTTTTTTTTTTTTTTTTTTTTTTTTTTTTTTTTTTTTTAATAAAAAACAGTTGTCACCACCACTCACGGGCCAGCAGCCCTTCAGGGAGGGGTGTTGCCAACGCTCAAAATTGCATCCGCCATAGCCAGTAACATTTACGCAGATGAGCCAGGTTTTAAGTGAGGGAGATTAATCCAGCAGGCGGGAGAAACACAGAAGATGAAGAGAATTCCACAGAACAGATGTGGCAGGAAAGACAGGACAGCCAACCGCAGCCGAACTCAGCCTATGAGTTTCCCTTATCATCAATATTCATACATTAATTATTATAAAACAATAAGTGGCGACAAGAAGATGTAATAAATTTATTTTTTAATATATTTTTTCTTAAAAACCCAAGTCGTGTTTTTTTTTTTTTCAACATTTATTTTTATAATAAACATGAAAAACATCAAAAATTTTGGATTTATCGATTTATCGGTTATCCGCCTTACATCGGCCGCATATTTTTATTCAACGAGTTATATCGGATATCGGTTAGTCGATGATACAGTTCGTTATGCCGATTTCATCGGTTCATCGCGATAAAATTTTTCCGTTATCGGCCCACCTATGGGTAAGTAACATACTTTTGCATCTCCACAAAAAATTCAGAAGACATTTTTTTGTTATTTCCGTCATACGCCATACCTGTAAAAAAAAAACAAAAAAATACGCTTCAATCCTGCATCATGTCCAGCCTTGTCAACAGGCAACAACAACAACCAACAAAAATAATAATAATAATACATAACAATAATAAATATCAATACATCGAATAATATACATACATATAATACATATACATAATAATAACAACACAATAATAATGCATCAATAATAATTCATAAATTCAATAATAATACATATAATAATAATATATAATACATACATAATAATAATACATACATAACAAAATACATAATACATAATAATCATAATAATAATAATAATAATACATCATTTACTAATAATACATAATAATAATCATACATATACATAATCAATAATAATAATAATAACAATAATAATACATCATATCGTCATAATAATAAATACAAATAATACATTAATCATAATAATAATCATATCAATACATAATAATAATAGTAATCATAATACATAATAATACATAATACATAATAATAATAATCACAAATAAATAATAATAAACAATAATCAATAATAATAATAATAATACATCATCACAACTTAATAATAATAATCAATAATAAATAATAATAATAATAATACATAACAAAATAATTAATATATCAATAATAATCAATTAATAATAATACCATAATATAATCATAATAATAATAATAATAATACATCAATACATAATAACGATACATTAATACATAGAACTGTGGTATAAAAAATCAATCACCAATACATACAAAAAAACAATAATAATAATAATCAATAATAATACATACATAATAATCAATAATAATAATAATAATAATAATACATACATAATTTATTTTCATAATGAATAATACATACATATAATAATAATAATAATATTAATAATAAGCAAAAACACTCATTCCTCACAAATATCAATGCATAATGCAATCCTGAACAGTAACACATATCAGCAAACAATAATACATACATAATACATAATAATAATCAATAATAATAATACATAATAACAATTATAATAATAAAATCAATCAATAAAATAATAATCAATACAAATATAATAATAAATCAAACATCAATAATAATAATAATCACATATCAATAGTAATAATAATAATAATCAATAATAATCAATAATACATCAATAATAATACATCATAATAATAATCAATAATATAATAAATAATAATAATCACCTCTAATAATACATAAATAATAATACATCACATAATAATAATAATACATCATGAAATAATAATAATACATATAGCTTGCATCCTACAGTGTTCATAAATAATCAATAATCACATCATCAATACATAATAATAATCAATAATATCATCAATAATAATACATAATAATAATAATACATAATCTATAATAATAATAATAACAACATCAATACATAATAATAATAAATCAATAATACATCAATAATAATACATAATTACTCCTTTCATATTTCGTTTGATTTCAATATATATATCATATATATCATATACATATCATCATAGTCATATATCATAATATATATATATATATACTATATTATATAATATTATTATACATATAATATATATATATATTATCATCATATATATATATCATCATATATATATATCATTTTATCACTTGCATGATGATTTTCTTTTTTACATTGACATGCACATCCTTAAACACGGGATTCTCGCTTGCCACAGTTGCACAGTTTGTTCATATACATATCACTATATATCATATATATATAAATCATATAATATATCATATATATCATATATATATAATATCATTATATAATATATATATATCAATATATATATATCATATATATATAATATATATATATCATTCATATATATATATATATATTATATAAAATATTTTCATCAATATATATATAATATTATATATATCATTATATATCATATCTAGTTTGCATCATACATAATATAATCATATATATCATATATATCATATATATATAATATATATATATACCTCATATATCATATATATACATATATATCATTATATATATATATAATATATATATAATATCATATATATATATATTATATCATTTATATATCATATATATATATATATATAATATATATATATCTATATATATTTAGATATATAATCAATTTAATAATTTAAAAAATAAAATAATATATTCATATAATATTATATCATATCATATCATATATATATTATATCATATCATTATTATATAAATATATCACATATCATCAATCATATACTATATCATATATATATATATATAATATCATATATATATATATAATCATATATTTCAATATATATATATCATCATCAGTATATATCATATATTTCATATTATATATATCATATATTATCATATCATATATATATTATCATAATCATATATATATATATCATATATATATATATATATACCGATCATATCATATATTATATAATATATATATATATATATATATATATATTATATATCATATATATATATATATCATATATATTATATATATATATATATCTCATATATCATATTTATAATATATATATATTCATATAATATCATATAATAATATATATATCATATTATATCATCATCAATCATCATCATCATACATTGTTATAATATCTATATTATATATATATATATATATATATATATATCATAATATATCATATACTAGTATCAAGAATATATTCTAAATATAATATATATATAATTATATATCATATATATATATATAATATATATCATCATATCATCTCATATATAATATATATATTAATATATATACTATATATCATATATATAATATTATATATATATATATATATATATATAATGATACGTTGTTATATGATGTTGTTATTTAAATACGTATTAAAATTCTAACCAATTATTCATTATTATTATTTTTCATTATTCATATTTTTATTGTTCAAAATGTTCATTCTTATTAGCATTATCATTATATTTTTCTTTCTAATTTTTATTATCATTCATTATATATTTATTCATTATTGTTATTCATTATTATCCTTATGCCTCATTACATTTTCTCAATTTTTTACACATCAATAGTTTTTCTTCAATCATTTATTTGCATAATTTTGACAATCCCCATTAAATTAATTGTATTTATTTCTCTTTTTCATTCAAACACTCATACGTCTCCATATTTCTTAAAAATCATTTCCCTTTCAAATGTCAACAGATCTCTCTCTCTCTCCTCTCTCTCATCTCTCCTCATCAATCTTCTCTCTCTCTCTTCTCTTCTCGTTCTCCTCTTTCTCTCCTCTCTCTCCTCTCTCTCCTCTCTCTCTCTCTCGTCTCTCTCTCTCTCTCTCTCTCTCTCTCTCTCGTTATATCAGTAATTATGCATCAGTCACTATGAATTTTCCTTTCCTTCGGTATCCTTTTCCACATTAAATTATATCAATTATATCAATCTTCGATCAACATTGAATTATTCACTACCATTTTTCCTTAGTCACTTTTTATTTCCCATACATTATTATTATTTCAATTCTTCGTTCATCCGTGACAACACCACATGTATACAAGTATCAAACATCAAACATCAAGCATCAATCATCAAACATCAAAACACATCCATAAGCGCCAGATGTACGGCAGGCTTGGCGTGCACATTTGCATGGCAAGACCCGCTTCGCGCACGCTCCTGTGTGTCATCACCAAAATGGCGCACTGCGCCGCTCAGCGGTGCGTCCAACCACCACGTGTCAATATATATCATATAATATATATATATATCATCATATATATATAGTATATATATTATCATTATCATCTCATCAATATATAATATATATAATCATCATCACAGATATATCATATCAATTATTATAATTATATTTCTTCATCATATATATCATCATATACTTATATATATATATATATCATATATATATAAGTCAAACAAAACATTTATTAGTAATTTTTAAAAATCTCATTTTTTTTTTCCTCAAATGGAACAATTTGCATTGTATATTTTAGGTACATTTCCAAACAAGCTCACATATTCACTCTTCTGTTTTTCTTAGCATTGCAAATTTATGAATAAAATACGGTCACACAACTAACAGCATTTCATACAATTATTTTTTTTATTTTTATTCTTTCAGTATAGCAATAATAATACATACATAATACATAATCATACATATCACATTAATAATCACATACATATACATCATAATAATAATCAATCAAAATAATAATAATAATAAATACATCATAATATTTCATCCATCAATAATAATAATAATATCACATTAATATAATCAATAATCAATAATAATAATCATAATAATACATAATAATACACAACATCAATAATAATAATCATCAATAATAATCTTTTACATAAATAATAATACTAATAATAATCAATAAATAATCAATAATAATAATAATAATAATCAATAATACATAATCAATACAATAATAATCAAAATACATCAATAGCTATATCATCTATATATATATATATATATATCAATCATCATATCATATCATATATATCATATATCATATATATCAATATAATTATATATCATATCATAATATATATATATATACATATATCATTATATATATATATATACATACTATATATTATATATTATATCATCATCATATATATATATCATATTAATATATATATATATATTATATATATATACATACTATCAATATATCATATATATATATATATATAGTATATCATCATATATATATATATATATCATAGTCATTTTATTATTATCACTATATATATCAATTTATATTTCTGTATCATATTTAAATATCATCAGAATATATTTAGATTAAGCAACTTTCTTTTTTAAATTCAAATTGTGAATCACTCATTGTTAAGTTATACATTAAACAAATAACATTTTATTAATAAAGGTTCACAAATCATTTTTTCACTCCATTTCGCTAACAGTTAATCTCTCTCTCCTCTCTCCCCTCTCCCCTTTCCCTCTCTCTCTCTCTACTCTCGTCTCTCCTCATCTCTCTCTCTCTCCTCTCTCTCTCTCTCCTCTCTTCTCTCTCTTCTCTCTCTCTCTATATATTCTATACAATATATATCTCATATATATATATCTTATAGTAATATCATATATATATCATAAATAAAAAATATAAAATATTCACATACTACATAAATGATAATGGTATTCATATATATATCATCTTTCCAGGTAAATGCCACCCAATTCTTTCCAGTTTTATGCAGGATTCTTTTCATTTTGGACATTCATGTTTCTTCAGTTCATACAGAAAATACACACAAACATCATCCAACAGCATTTTAGTGACTTGACACCAGTTCAAGGAGTAAATACATGCATTTCTTTTTACCCATGAAACACATTCAAACAGAGGTTATCACAGATTCTTTTCCACAAGTGGTACATAATAATGTGTTATGACAGGTTCCACATTTCGTGAAGATTTGGTGATATTCATACATCAGTCCATGAGTATTCTGTCCACATGTTTTTTTTTTTTTTTGGTAGTTACCTTTCTTTAGCATCATTCCACCACAAAACAAATAATGCGACTTGGCAATAAAGATGCATTGAAGATGGACTATCATTTGTAGAAGAAAGCCCTTTCCTCAGTTTGTACAGACCTGGAAGTTCGAGTTAATCAGAGGTCCTCTGTATTATGATAACTTATCACAAACAGCCCATTTTTTCACCAGCACAAATTCCAGCAGCACCATTATGAACATCATCAATACTGTAGGGTTAGCGAAATTTTAAATAATCTTCACTCCTGTTTTTTAATCAAAATTGGATGGGCAATCGTAGAACAATACTGAATTAAAACACAACAACTACGAACAAGATTCTGCACATTAAAACAACTACGGGGTATAAAATTAGAAAATCAATCAAGATTATCAATATCGATGAAATCATCATCCATTACAGCACAGCTTTTTCAATTTCACAAATATTTGGTAATATGCTCCTTTGGCCGGAAACAATTTTAGAAATGTCAGATTATGCGAATGATAAGAGTGAAAATGAAGACGTTTTCTTAAGTTCTGCAAAACATGTTCCAAGGGAGACCTCTTACCACCAGGTTAACGGAATGGACTATGAAGAAGAAGTCTACAACACTGAACAGAACTGGTATGCTGATTCTTCCTCCTTTCTGGTGCGTGATCTTTATTTTGAAGATGATCATCTTCGAACCCCATTATTAAATCCTTTGGCAGTGGGTGAAAACGAAAACCGAGATGATATTTTAATAAGTAAAACACATTATGGAGAGTCTCCTATTAATAATAACTTTCGTGGAGATAAAGATAGCAACTTGTTTTTAAGGCGAAATTTATTACATGAAAATGATTACAGCATTCCCGTGAATACAAATAATAATCTAAATATTTCTGGTCTTATTAATGATGATATGAAAGAAATTGAAAAAATTATAACTAGATTACTTACAATGGAAAACAGTACCGAAGAAATATTGAAAGAGTTTTCAGGGTTTGATGTGAATTATTTAAATGTATTCAAACACATTTTAAGAAAGAATAATGGACCTTTTCTAATAATTTTCATGGAAAAGGAAAATAATCCAGAAATAGGACAATATGAAAATAACCCAGAAAGAGGACAATATTCCGGATTTTCAAAATCTAAGCGATCACCATCTCGTATCAGAATTCCTATAAAAATCCCCCTAAAAGCCAAGGGGAAAAAAATAATTCTTCGGGTAAATGTTGACGAGTCTCAAAAGAAGAATATGAATAATGTCGAAGTAACAGATCTTTCTCAGAGTAATTCTCGCTTGAATACTCATTATCTAAAGTTTAAACCCACTCAAATACCTAATTTTTATATACCTAACAACAATCATTTTACGAAAAGTGGTTCCAATTCAAAACAATATCATAATCCTAGAGGAACTAACACGCCATTAACGAGAAAGTTTAGGGTAAATAAATTGGAGAATATTCTTTCGACTAGTCAAAATATAAAAACTGAAAGACCTTCAAATGCAATCAATTTATCAAAAAGTAAATTTTTAAATAATTATATTGGTAGTCATGAACAAGTTCATCCTAACGACCATTTGGCTCTAAATTCAGAAATGACACTATTAAATACCTGCTCATCCCCCAATTAAAATGATTATATTATATATAAGGAATACATTAGTGATAGTGCACGGCAGAGAATATACACTTTCTTTAATCACTTATCTAATTTATATTAAATATCAGAGGGCTATTATAATAAACATAGGGTCATTTACGTACCAAATAAATCTTACAATATACTAATTACTTGCATGATTCTTATGTAATATACATTTTATAATATATTAATTTTTTTTCACCTCTTATTTATAATTATTTATATTAAGTAGGATATAATTATGTTAGGAATAATAGATAATTATGTAACCGATTGAATAATGTGGTTATAACCTGTTTATTTTCTAACAATAGATATATTAATAATTTTAGCTTGTAAATTTTCGTTTAGCACTATTACTATTCATACAATATTCATATAATGAATCACTATTCTGATAGCGTTACTGAATAAGATATATATAGATTATAGTAGTACTGTACTATATGATATGTGACGACTTACATACTCATTACTAGGCAACGATACTCATTTTTTTGAGTAACATATTTCCTATTGCCATTGAAGATAACACTAATGGTATCAGAATGACAATGTATTTGTGTTAAAGCACTCCACATCTGGTGGCATATGTGCGACAAAGATGACTGTATTTTTAATGTAGCCTAAATTTTTATTTGTTTCTCTATGGTTATTTATTTATTATTTTTGGTATATTGTATTTTTAAATAAGTGGAATTAGCAGTAAATCTGGTATGGCAATAAAGACTGAACACAGCAATATATACAATTCCATGTTAGGATTATGATTAACATAACGCACGCAATAATCATATATCTGATATAAACAATCTTGTAGTGATGAGAGATTCTATCACAATCTATATTCACCATTTTCGAGAGAATTATACTCACTCTATTAGTGAGAGGATGATATTTGCACATTCATTTTAAAATGGATAAGTAATCAGCTCAAGATAAGCATAGAGTGATAACACGGTTATATTACCACTTGTAGATAATGATAAATATGTTAGTTGATACGTAGACATAAATTAAGAATCTTGGTTTATAATTAGTGTAAATTTTATGGTCACTCCGTATATATCTTTTATTAACTGTGAGTCGTGTATTTTATAAAATTAAGGTGTAATGTTATAAAGATATCACTTTACTTATTAACTGTAGGATTTATGAGTGGTCAAGTGAGAGAGGAAAGGTTTTCTATATTCATCTGTATACTTATAATATGTATAAATAGTTGAATAAAATATCATATTACTAGTCGAGTGGAACTGTTAAGGAGTCGATGTATAATTATAGAGTATCTATTATATTTAATAATATTACTTTAAGATACAAATAAACTCTCATAGAGCTAACACACTACACAGCGTCAAGTCCCAAGAGTATTCCACTATTCTCACCTTGTATATCTTAATAAAGATTATTCATGAGACTCTGATAAAGTAACATAAATAGAGTGTTTCACTAGGACTATATGTTTGAATAAATGACGTTAGTATTATAGAACATCGATAAGAGATGTGATAAAACAGGTGATTATACCATAATTTCAATTATCGCGCTCTCTTGCATGAGTTGATGGAAGAGTTCACGTCTCAGAGACGTATGTATAGAGAGAGAGCGCTTGGAGCATACAGCACAACTCCATAAGCTTGGTTAAAGCTGACTTTAATCATATGTATAGAGTTTAATATCTTGTACACCTGAGGACTTGGGTATCCGGTTGTGATCGCAACACTCATGTTTGAACAAAAACCAGAGAGACTCACACTGCGGAGATATATATCACAATCCTTCCAGTCTCTAATGGTACAAGTGTAACTTATCATAATGGACCCACTCACAGAACCTACTTTGACGACAACTGATGCAGATAAGCGAACTAGTATCAGAAGCGGTAGTACATCTCAGATTTCTATTATATACTTACATAAAAACCTTTGAGTAGACTATCAGAGCATTAGACCTCATCTTGTCGATAGAGAAAAGGGATAGGGAGAAAGAGTATATACATCCTACAGACATGAGCAATCTCATAACGTCCACAGCACTCATGGCCTCCTCTTCTCCTCAACTCTATATATATATTTAAAGTGAAAAATTATTGTAATTATTAGCCACATATAATAAGATTATCTATCATAATCACATATTAGTATAAGTTAGATATATTGAACATCCTTATATAAAAGCAAATAAATTATTGTAAATAGATGATTTATTACAATATCTGTATGATGTTGGCCTATGTCGTCTCAAGTAAAGAGTATCTTATTTATACCTAAATAATGATACGTTTTAATATATTAATAATTCAATTTTATCAATAAGTGTATAGTGAAGAAAATAGATATACTGATACGGACCAATATATTTTAGTGTATGTAATAAAGAATAAAAGTATTTATTAGTAAACATCATTCACTTTTAAAATTCTATAATATTAGATATAATTTATTATATATTTAATTATAGTATATTATTATATATGTTTTAGTATTGTATAATTATATAGCCTTAAATTCACGCTAGCATTAACTGTTAAATTATATAAGATAGGCACTGAATAGTATGAATTTTTATTCTTTCCTTCAGTTTTATAGAAAATTACAAATTGTAAGACACACATTTTATAGAAATATTCAGGCAGCGCTCGGTTTCAAGGTTTATCCTATAAGACGATTAAAGATAAAGTTCGCCGCACTCTCTATTTGAGAAATTGTATTATCGCGACTGGACATAAAATTCTGATCGGATAGGTAGTTTGTCCTTTCCTTTGATTTTCTCTTAATCCGAATAGTTTCAATCCTACACATTTTTTGATACTTATAAGTGCTTTAGAGTGACAAGTTTAAGAACATAATCTGAAATAAAAGATGAAAGTAATATAGATTATAAGTGAGATAGACTTCTATTTATAGCATATAGTAATATGAATATGAGTTTAGGTAATCACATAGTCAATAGAGGATTAATGAATAAGATGAAGATTGCTATATTCATCAGGATTAATGAGTAATATGGATATTACTGTCAGAGTATAATATCGAATGATTCAAGATTATAATATTATAATATATACATGTCATAGATCTCATCACTTACTACTCATCAGAAAACGAAAAGAACTTGCAGCTTATTATCACTCAAATTATACTTACAAGATTAGTAACTTTATTTATTAATATGACATATTATAGGGATATGTGATCCATATGAAATCTACTTAGTAAAGATTCATACTATGAGTAAGTAAGGGCTTTATAGATAATAATGCTGATTATTATATTATTGAGACGCTTATATATGTAATATTGTCAACTATATTATCATAGGCTATATTTATATAGACGTTTAATAGTTTACTAATATAATATGTATTAATTTAATCTATATATTATTACTTTATTCATACACACAGCCTTCATCATATATACTGAGTTATGAATAGAGATGAAGCAGTACGCCTTTGGAATTAAGTGGTTTGGTCTTAATGATAGTATAGTTTTATACCGCTGCACTTTATTTTATGCGAGTCTAGCTAGTTGCGTATTTCACCATATAATGTAATGGATAATTGTTACTTTAATTGTTCGAGCTGCAATGTGACATAGCGAATCGCGTTTAATATAAACGATGAAAGAACAATGAAGTATTTTGGTCGAACCTCTGTATAATAGAGTGCAAGCAATAATATATAGCAAATCCATGTAACCAGTCATTCACTCAGTCATCTGAGACATGAGTAGAGAGTAATGAAAGCGCCTAATAAGACAGGATATAATCCAATGAATGTTGAATTCTTAGAGAGAGAACCTATATTAAACAAATGTTGTGTCTATTTTCTGATCAATCCCTAAGAGGTTAGATGTATATTAAAATTGATTTTTTCTTGAACAGCTTAATAATATAAGTTTTATTAACAAACGCAAGATCTATAATTATAATATTATTATTTTTAAATAAATAAGCTATAATTGCGGGTTTTGTAATATTATTAGAGAAGACGACACCTATCTGATCGACCCATAAAGGCTGATTACCGTCAATCTTTTTTCGAGACGCTAATTATTACAATATCATCGTGAGTTGGGCTCACCTCAATTTGTATTAGCTCTTTTCGCTCTTATTTTTATCTTTTACTATTAATCGAAATTATAAGGAAAAATTAAAGGAAATATGTATTGTAAATTCTTTTATGAAGTGAATTTGATGGAAAGTAATATAGATGGAATAAGACAGGCAAAGAAGTATGATATAACAATTAACGCGAAACCTTGAGTAAGAGAGTTTATTTACTATCATACCTCTCGAGCAGTGTCTCAAACATTAGCTTCATTATAAAAAATTGAAAATCTGCTTGCTTAAAGATTTTTGAAATTTGGGCTCAAAAATAGCTATGTAAGTTGGTAACCAAAATTAAACACCATACCCAACAATTATTTAGGTAACAAGGCTTTCTGCTATATTTTTTACGGAGTATCACTCAAAAGCGAGTTTTGGAATATTCAAGTTGAACGTTCTCACGCAGAACAGTTACTATAATCTGACTCGATAACATTAATTACAGAACGAAAGAAAATAGTATTTTCTAAACTCATATAACAAGAAACGATTAAGTTAATTTTAATAATGTATTATGATAATCTAAGAACTATGAAATAATAATCTATCTCTAATAAAGAAACTATAGAACAAAACTTTTAAGATATTAAGATAAGAAACTATTTCTATAGTTTAATTTTGAAAATTTGCTACTTCGATCTTTAGTTTATTGTTTATAGAAATAACTTTTTTTTTTATAAATCCCATTCAAGAAACAATATTGTATTGCCAGTCAAATATAGTTTCAGTAAGAACCTTCTCTTGATAAGCTTCACCTCCACAAAAGCTCGAGAGATCTTATATTTAGAGTCCCTCTAAGCTATACTTACAGTAGAAAATTTGAGAGATACAGTTAATCATATCGATTGGTTATATATAAAGAGTACTCTTAGTCATAGGTCTCCTAGAGAGACATAGCAGAGATCTATAATTACCATAAATCTATAGTGGGTACAATTGGTAATAGAATGGGTGATGTTTATAACTTCATGTACACGTAGTACTATCTGTTCAGAGAAAGATCCACTTGCTGTAAGCAAGATGGGCATAAGCTCACTCAAACTGTTACCTATGGAGATGACGGGGGGAAATAAGTGCGTTACTTACGTTTTGATCAGAAAATAAGGCCTGGAGGTTCAAGGTAAACACCTATATAATCCCATTCAAACTTCTCATAGCCTGGCACGTGAAACTGTCGTCTTATCCGCTCTAAATGTATCCAGATACAGAATCTTGACGGTCAATCTGTCACCTGTCACACGCGCCTTCTCTGCAGAGCCTAATGATTCTCCGCCTCTTGGAATGCAAATCCTGTCAAGTCAATGAACAGAAAGAATGATCGACAGTCAGACAGTACGCTGCTTTTATACGCTGCTAGAAGACAGTTTGTCATTTCATCAGACGAATCTGAAGAAGAATCGTCTTCTTGAATCTTCCTTATGTTTTATGACGCCCTACTTCGAAGTAGGTGTCATCTCTCCCCCGGAGGATTTAAGAAAATATATCGCTATAAAATTCACCCGAGATTATAGAGGGAGGGGGACGGCTAATCGAAAGAAGTTGGATATATTCTTGGCTTCTTTTTTATATTTTTCGTGAGAAAAGGACGTGACTACATTAGCTGCCGTAAAATTCACGAAGCTTGTGTAGATAAGATTTAATTTCAAGCCGGCTCCCTTTCAATCTATATTCAACATAGAGCAACATTGGAATTTAATAGTGGCTTTTATTATAGCTACTCTAATCAATGGTGTGTAGGCTACTATCACAATTTACAATTTAAATCGAAAGGGTGTGCTAATTTGAGATAATTAATCCTTTTTATTCTTTTTTCATAATATGTACGAATATCGATATAATTCCTAACTGGGAAACTGAAATGTGCAAGATGGATAGTGTCATTGATGAAGACAGGAATTTCACCAAATCACACCCAAGAATAAAAATCTACAAAGGAAGGTGAAGAGGTTAACCCGCTTTCCGACACCCCCATAGAAAAGGACCTATTTCTAATTAATCAGCGCAAGAAACTACAAGATTACGAAAAGGTTAGTTGTCACTCTTCCCTCTCATTTTAGTCTCGGGTGGATTTTTATTATTATTATTTATATTAATAATAATATTATTTATATTTATAAATTTAATCAATTGACTTTTAATTTATCCAGTGAAATAGTTGAAATTATTATAATAGCAGTATAATTATAAATTTTAATATATTATTTAAGTATTCTTATACAATTTATTATTATAATTTTCGAAAATGCTTGAGATAGGTTGGTAATTATAGTTTGCACCTTGTTGCAGATTAACAAAGTCCCACGTGATTTCATATTCTTATTTTGCCCTAACATCGTTCTATGCTTGGAAATATATATAAGGAACAAGGCGTTGGCTTCGACTTCTCTTTCCATGTGAAGAATCATATACAGTTGTTTTTCTATAATAATCTAAATAATCTATAATAGCTCTTATTAATTATCATATGTAAATAAACTCTACTTTATTTAGTGATCTCCTATTTATTTGCTCTTTGTCATATTATTTTCCATTGTGAGCAGTTGAAGTTAAAAAAAATATATTGAATCGAACACAGATTTTAAATAATATATATTTATATTATATAGGATATATATTAGTAGAAAGTATATATAAATATATTAATATATATATATATATATATATATATATATATTATATATATATATATATTAAATAATATATATATATATATATATATATTATAACTCCATATCACTCCACTACCTCATACCACCCTCACTACCCCCCTACTACTTAAGATATATGCTTATATCACCACTGAGAACTATGTCTACACCTAACAACCCAAAAACAGTTGGTATATGATATATATCAAAATATAAGTAATATATTATATATATATATATATTATTATTATATTATATAATAATAATATATATATTATAATATATATATATATCATATATAATTCCCCTTCTCTTCTAATTCTTCTACTACTATACCAGGCCTGTTTAAGGAAAGCCTGTCAGAGTGCTAACACTCAACTTCATATGCCATTACAGGTTATTCTATCTATTTCACCCCTCACTATTCCATCTTAAACTTGTCTGCAATTCACTTCTTTATGTCAAAAGCTATATCCTAACATCATCCTTCATCCATTTATCTTATCCTTCTCTACCCTCTCACTATATGTCTGCCTTATCCGAAGCTCTACCATTTATATACTCATTCGGCTCGTATATATTATCAACTTTCCTACAAACATATCTCATCTCTCTAATCTCTTCCACCCCCATCACTTCTCCCATATCTTTATATTTATTCGGCGTATCACTACATACCATCCTCAACTCTAGATTTTTCTATCACACATTCAAGGCCGAACATCATTTACCGCTTATTCCCCTCTATCATCCTATCTCACTCCTGCAAATATTTCTTTCTACACTGATTAAATCATTCTTCAACATTCTAATGTCTAATTCTCCTAAACTTCGACTCTATATATTTGCTCTCTCATCAGATGAGTATGGGACTACGATCCAGTTCTTCCCCGGGGGTTAAATTCCGGTTAATCCATAAGGAACTAAGGGTTTTTTCAGTTAACGGATTTTAAACGTGACATCTGGTAACTTTTTCTTTCACTATGTAACGCTCGCGAATAAGTTCCCGGTTATTTTTTTTTTATCTACCGTACTTTTTAGTTCACGTTTACATATTATGTTCTAGGACTTTCTCTTTGTAAATAATATGCTGATATGGCCAAATTGACCACCTCCAGATCAAAGCTAAAAATATCGTATATTATATATATATACTATTAATAATATACATATATATTATATATAATATTATATATATTATATATATATATATATATATATATATTAAATTATATATTTATATATATATTTAATAATATTAATATATTATATATATATATATAAATAATATACTATATATATATATATATTGATATATATTATAATATATATTATATATTAATATATTAATATATATATTAATATTATAATATATATTATATAATATATATATATATATATATATTAATATAATTAAATTATAAATTATATATATATATATTAATATATATATTAATGTATATTATATATATATATAATAATATTATTATATATAAATATATATATTATATAATATATATATATAAAGTAAGATCAAAAAGGGGGAATTTGGGCGTGGCTAATAGAATTATTATTGGAAAAGGCGTTGTTTTACGTAATCGATGGGGCTGAAAAGACTGAGCATGAAGAAGACAGAGTCGCTGGGTGGGCGAACACTTCGAAAATTTCGTGCATATGATGCAAAGAAACTTAAAGGAAGCAGGTAATACTAAGCAAGCCATATGAGTTTAGGTGCATTGCTTTTTGACTGAAAAAAACAAAGACTAAGTCTCCGGCAGGTAATGGCTCAAAAGTTCGCGGCAAATCATGCAGTGCTATTAGTAACCGAAAGAAAGTAGAAAGAAGTAAATTTGATAGTAGAGAGAAGCGAGAATATAGTTGAAAAAAGAAAAATAATATAATAGAAATAAAAAATAGAAATTGAAAAGTGCTCTAAATGAAAGTAATGAAATGCGGAGCGCAAAAAAAAATAATTTATAAATACTATGTAGTATGTTAAAGATGAATTATTTTTACCATTTTTATGAAATGATTATAATATATATAACAAAAACTGAGAAAGATTTTAATCTTATTAATTCAATGTGAGTTCTGTGATCTCTTCCTCCTACGCCTCTCCTCTTTGCCATTCTGAACAGGGTATTTTCCCCTTTTAAATTAAGATAATTTTTTCAAAATTGCTGGATGCCCTCTTTGGTCTTAGAATATCAGAGCCTTGACTAAGCAAAATCTCCACGGCCGCTGAGCGCTTATCTAATTGGGGTATATTACTTAATAAACAATTGTCTTACAGGAAACCTCCTGGTATTCCACACGGAAACAGGTTTCCTAGATAGAGGGGTACTGTGGGTGAGACATTTCTACAGCCCAGCTATTCCTAAGGTTTTCCAACTTCTCCTCCAAGATGGTCTGCTGGATATACTGGGGGCCTTCAATTTTCACTGAAATATTCAGAAAATGGGTATTCAAGTAACTCAAATCTTTTTAAAGCTTTCATTTTTACATTTGTTTAATTTTGTGAAATATTTTATTATGTTTTAGGATTTAGAAAATATTTTTTTAGAGAAAATAATTCAATTTTTGATTTTTTTTTGGATTTTTTTCTTGTGATTTTTAAATTTTTGAGGCAGCAAAGTGTAGGGCTTTTTTAATTATTATATTTTATAAAATTGAAGTAAATAATCTAATTATTACCTAACTAATATAAGTTAAGTAAATATAATTAATTATTTAGTTTTTTTTAAGTTATTTAATTTTATATAATATTATAAATATATAATATATATATATATATAATATATATATATATATATATATATATATATATATATATAATATAATTATATATATATATATTATATATATAAAATATATATATATATATATATATATATATATATATATATATATATTATTATATTATATCAATCTATAATATAATATATATTATAATATGATATAATTATTATATATATATATATATATATATATATATATAATACGTTAATATCTGAGTATACTCTAATTTTGTTATATCTTTTAATTAAAAAATGATTGAAACTACATTGAATGAATTTAATTATTATATAATGAAATATACTTATCATTATTAGTGATAACTAGGATTAATTATTATTTAGAAAAAAAAAATGTCCAAAACACTACTAAAAAAAAATATCATGTTTTTTTTAATAGAAAAATCACGGTAAACAAAGATCAATTGTTGTAAATTATTTAAAAATGTCTCAATAAAATGTGTGAGTTTTTATATATATATATATATATATATTATATATATATATTTATAAATATAATTATATATATATTATTTATATATATATATAATATATATATATATATAGTATTAATTATTTATATATTATATTTATATATATATATATTATATTTAATATTAATATATATATAAGAGATTTATATATATTATATATATATTTGATATATATATATATATATCAATATATCATAATATTTATATATATATCTATATATATCAATATATATATATATATTATATATATATATATATATATATATTATCAGTAATATATATGATATCTTTAAATAAGGAACTCTAGATTTTGCTCTATAAAAATATAGGTTAATAAATATTATTTAATGACCAACACCCATACCACTGTATATATATATATATATATATATATTATATATATATATATATATATACAAGAGATTTATATATATTTGTATCTATTATATATAATATATATATAATATTAATATATAGTATATATATATATATATATATATATATTATTAAGCTGAAAGATATTGGATATAAATCATTCTATATTATAGTATATAATTCAAGAGATGTTAAAGTTTGTTCCAAATTATAAAAATAACTCACCAGAAGCGCAAATTTCTGGTGAGTTATTTTTATAATTTGGAACAAACTTTAAGCATCTCTTGTATTATTATATAAATATATTATAATATATATAATATATATATATATATATATATATATTATATATATATATATATATATATATAAATATAATAATATATATAATTAATATTATATATATATAATATATAATATATATTATAATATAAAATTTATATATTATATATATATATATATATAATATATATATATATATATATATATATTATATAATACAGAGATGCTTAAAGTTTGTTCCAATTATAAAAATAACTCACCAGAAATTTGCGCTTTGCGCTTTTAATAAGTTGTTGAATCCACAAATGCACAAAGCGCAACATTTTTCGAACCTGTCGCGCAATACAGCAAAGCCACATTTTTTACCTTAAGAACCCGTCGAGAATTGCGTTTTTTTACGCTATTTTTTACTTTTTTACTTTTGCGCTTATGCCATCTGATATATAAATATATATATATTATATATATATATTATATAATATGTAATAATATATATATATATATATATATATATATTATATTATATATATATATATATATATATATATATATATATATATATATATTAAATCAATCTGCGTAGCAATCAAATCCCTTTTCTCAGTAGAAAATGAAATAATATGTTTGGTTCCTCTTCTTCCTCACGCACCTTTTCTCTTCTTCCACTTTCCCTGTTTTAGTTTCTTCCGACGACATTACAGCTGTCTTACTTTCTAGTAAAGCTGAACTTTTAGTTCAAACTCCCTGCCCTTAATTCCATTTTAGAAGTCTCCTCGTCTATTTTCCTTCCCCACCTTCCTCAAGCACATCTATGCTTAGCATTAGAATTTTTTTTAAAGATGTTAATTCTACTCTCTTTAAGATTAATAGTAAGAAGGAATATGGTCATGATGGTATCCCTCCTGTTGTACTCAAAACTTATGCTTCCTAGCTTGCACCTTCCCTTCCTATACTATTTCATTTCTTTCCATTTCAGCTCGACTTTTCTCCTACTGGAAACACGCGAGCGTTCAAACCGGTCATAGAAGTGGAGATCTCTCTCTACACTCTATCCACAATCCTATATATTTAACTTCTGTTCTTTCCAAAGCTTTCGGGTCTATTCTTAACAGGAAGCTTTGGAAATATCTTAACTCTTCTAATTTTATCACCGATCTTCAGTATGACTTCCTTAAAGAATTCTCGACTGTTCGACTCTTGATCTTTTTGTCTTTGTCTCTAACTCTTGATCTGCTTGCCTTCGGCATTTCGGTGGATCTTTTACTGTGGAATTGGACAAAATAAAAGCTTTCGATAGAGTATGAACCAAAGTTTTGCTCCTAAACTTCCTCATTCCACACACAATCCCAATTAATTTTCCCATAAACCATAACATTAACCACATGACACGCATTATTCACATTAACAATCTACAACTTAGAAAACTTTCTGAATCCTATTGCATAACAAATTCAAACAATTACAATATCCAAAGAAAAGACCACACATAGATCCCATCATAAATAACATTCTGCACTCCTCACTTTTTACAAAAAAACTAAAACCCAAACTTTTGTTAAATAATTTTCAAAATTTGATATTTTATTTCATATGTTTCATTATTTAATTTAGTTGAGTATTGGACAGTGAAGGAGGACCTAGAATTAAAGGTCGAAAGCTTTTGAATTTCTTAAATAAATTTATGATAAATATCTAAGAAAATTTTTCTAATTCAAAAGGAATCTACTAGTCTCTTATAATAAGGCATGTAATCTCTATTATATATATATATATATCATATATATATATAATAATTATATAATTTATATTATATATTATATTAATATTTATATATAATATATATATATATATATATAATATATCATAATATTAATATATCTGAATATATATATATAATTTATATCTTATAATACTAATTATATATATATATAATAATAGTACATATATATTCATATATATAATATATAACTAATATATATATATATATATAATATATATACGATATATATATTATATATATAATATATAAACTATAATAATATATATAATTAGTAATATTATAGTATATATAGTAATATATATATAATATTATATAATAATATATATAATATATTATATATATATATATATATATATAATGTATATACTATTAAATATATATAATAGTACATATATATAACATATATTATAAAATTGGCGTAGGCAGGGGGTGCAGGGGGCACTTTGCCCCCCACCTAAATCTTGGCCATAAAATAAAATTATGAACCTTAATGTTTGCCACAGACGAAGTTTACCGGGGATTAGTTAGTAGAAAAAACTTGAAAAAAATTACAATCAATCGATAAGATACATCGAAAGTAAGTTAATTACTAATACTAACTTTATATTATTTTTCTAAGTTTTCTTTATTTTCGTTTTCCTATTGGCTTAAAGTCAACTAGCTATATTGGTTCACTATTTACAGCTGGATTCTTCTGACATTATTCTCCGCTAGATAAACTTTTCAGACTCAGTCTGATAGCATTTGCCGGCGCCCAAAGCATGTAAATCATCTCGGAAGGCGCACCCGTTGATATTCAGCAGCAAAAAACACATTAAAAAAAACACATACAGACAAAAATAAAAAGAAATATTACAGCAATTTGAAGACCATAATTTTATAGTATATATATATATATATATATAACTATATATATTAATTATATATAATTATAACTAAATATATATATTATATTATATATATCATCTTAACCTTTGCCCCCCCCCCCTAAAGGGAAATCCTGCCTACGCCCCATGTACATGCGCGTAGGCAGGATTTTCAGTTAAGGGGGGCAAAGGTGTGATATATGATAACAGTAGTATATAATACTATAATATATATATATATATATATATATATATACTATATAGTAAATATACTATATATATATATACTATTATATATATATAATAATACAGAAAATATACACATAAAAATGCTTTCGAACATACTGAGAGTTTAGCCGAGAATACTGTCAGAAGAAGCTAGCTGTATAAAAAGCACACAGCTAGTTGACTTCAAGTCAATGTGAAAAAAACGGAAAACAATTAAAATATCCGGAAAAAATGCATGTTTATAATACGTTTGTAATCCAGTATTCATTACTCCTCATTATCTATCGATGATATAATCCTTTTCAGTTTTCTACTAATTAAACCCTTAAAAACAGTCGTCTGGCAAAAATTCATTTTTTTTGTTTCGCCAAGATTATTAGGGGGGGCAAGTGCCCCCCTGCCTACGTGCAATATATCATATAATATAATACTATAGAATATATATAATAAACCTAGCATTCTATAATATATACATACTATATATTATATATATATAACTAATATATATTGAATATATCTATATTAATTATATAACTATAATGCATATACTAACGTATATATCTATATATATATAGGTGTGTGTGTGCCTGCTGTGGGTGTGTTTAGCCGATGGAAAGTGTAGTAATGGTGTACAAGTCCGAATATGAACTTAGTGGGTCAATAGATAAAACCACAGTATAATAAAAGATATGACTCGGTCTATAAAAGAGAATAAAAAATAACAGTCTACAACAGTTGGAATTTTAAAAATATTATTTATGTAAAATACAGAGAGTTATAATTGTGCAAATAACAAATAAAATACTTACTAAATGCTTATTAAATGTCATTTATTGGGGTTGGCGAGTACCGAGTCCTGTATGGTAACTAATATTAAATCTAAACTAGCATACAGACCCATTGGAACTTTACAGCGAATTTAGCATAATAACTACATTTGTTTTACGAATTCATTCATTTATTTTCAAGATTTTATATCTTAATATTTTAAGAATGTACTATATCCTGCATAGTCAATTATAGGACCGTCTTTTCAAATTCATTATTTTTCTATATAATCACCCCAAGTCTTCATTACGTCTTCGTAAAGTGCTGGAAAGAACCCTTTCAATAGGTACTTGATTTAAAACACTAAAAGGTATGCACCATATCAATTAATAGACAGGTTTTAATTTGAGGAAAGAAAAGGTCGGCTTCTTTAATTAACGATACTCAGTAAGTTACCAAGCTTTTCAACACTTTCTTAACTCTAATTTTATCCAACACAAAAGAGAATACTAATACCACAAGTCAGATCGCAATACAAATTTTATTGACAATCAAGATTATAAAAACTCGAAAAACATTTTACATTTCTCACCGCAAGACTCCTACGGGAACCCTAACGATAAAGAAACGATGCAAATTAAAAAAAAATGCGACCGTTTTTGTGCGTGGAATCTCGGTCTTAAAAACTAGGATGAAAAGTGAGTCAAAAATAACATCAGCTTTGACGATTTCTGCAAATAACCAGCAGAAATTTCAGCAGGATGATTCTGTATATGTTGTAGTATTAATCATATGATGATGGAAGTTTTCATTAACGGTGCCTTGTGTGAACATTGCAGATAAGAGAGTAATGAATCATCAATTTATATTGATCAGAACTAGAAGTTTTTTACATTGGTATCATTTAGAACTAACCTTCCAAAAATTCTTGGATATGATCAGATAATGATTACTCCGCAAGTCTTAACATCATAAAGTAAAAAAGATAATATGTCTTTTTATTACGTTGAAACAATAAACCATTCCAATCTGACGAGTACTGATTGTACGGAAACCAGTAGAAATAATTCAGTATAAATAGCGTTTATTTATCGTCACTCTTTAATATTTTATGTTTTTAATTTTTTTCATTAAAGATTTGTATGGATATAGCTCACCATACATATGAATATTTGTTGAGATCCAGACGGGTTCACATGAGAGTATAAAGCCGCACACTTGGAGAGATGGTATCCTCACCATAGGTTTTTAGATCTCTGATACAAGAGTCTTGTCTATCTGTGCAATATGTTTCATCAATTACTTCATCGGAATAACGTGTCCAAAGGTCCTAAATGACCAAATTAATGCTAACGAATGAGACTTTACACAGTGAAAAAT
>JABUQX010084608.1:0-35358 GCA_015478945.1 Trachelipus rathkii
AAATCTTCTGCCTCTGACAAAATCTCTAAACTACTTCTGAAACGTCCTTTCCTCTTATCACTCCGATTTCCTTTGCTAATCTCCAATGAAAGGCATATCTTCGGCAGCCATTTTTCCTCTAACTCACCGGAACGATTGGCGTTGTATCAGCTCCGCTCTTCTCCTATAAAAGTGTCTAGCTCATTGCCTCGGTGAAGATGAGTAGGCTCAGCAGTAAGGTTTATCTGAAGGGGGTGTGTACTTTCTCAAACGTATATGATAATAATGAGATACTGGCGGATAGTAATAATCGCTATTCAAGATAATGGTGTCAGAACAATGATTCAAAAGAGAAACGATGCCCATTAGAATGGGAGGTAATTTCAAAACTTCGAGTATAATAAATATCAATTAATATTATTATCATTATATTATTATTATTATTATTATTATAATTCATTAATTATTTTATATATTATTTTATTAATATTATATTATTTATGATTATTATTAATTATTTTATTATTATTATTATTATTATATTATTCTTATTATTATTATAATATTATAATTTATTATTATTACTTATATTAATTATATCTAAAATTAATAATATAATTATTCTTATTATTTTTATTATTATATTATTATTTTACTATATTATATTCATTATATTGATTATTATATTATATATTATTATATTATTGTATATTATATTATATTATTTATTATTATTATTATTATTATATTAATATCTATTATTATATTCATTATTAATATTACTCACTAATAATATAATTATAATTGTATTATATCATTATCATTATATTATATTATATTATTATTTTATCTATTTACTGTTATTATTATAGATTTTATTATATTATATATTATTATATATACTCAATCTAGTATTATTTTATTATTATATTATTTATTATCGATTATTATATTTTTTCATCTTTACTTATTATTTATTATTAATTATGTTATTATAATATATGTTTATTATTATTTATTATTGATTATTACTATTATTATTATATTATTTTATTATGATAAATTATTCTATTATTATCTATTATATATATTATTATCATTATTCATATATATTATGTATTTATTATTATTATTATGATATTATATTTATGATTATTATAATTATTTCATTATATAACTATATACTTATTATTATCATTATTATTATTATTTATTTATTATTTATTATTCAATAATTATATTATTATTATTATATTATTATTTTAATCTATATTTTTTATTATTATTATTATTATTATATTATTATCTTATATATTATTATTATTATTATTATATTATATTATATTTATATATTATTATTATTATTATTATTTAATTATATTATTTATTATTATTATTATTATACTATTACTATATTATTATTCATAATTTATTAATTAATTATTTATTATTTATTATTATTATCTATTATTATTTTGAATATAAATATAGACTTATATATATATTATTAATATCTATAATTATATAGTATAGATAGTATAATATATAAATATATATATATATATATATTAAATTATATAATTAATATATAGTATATATTATTTGTCTGAGACCCACGATGTCTAGGAATAACATCCTCTAACGCGTTTATATATGTCCAACTAAATTATTTCATAATTTCGTCTAAAGGGTGGGTGGAGAATGTTGCTATGTTAAGTATAAACGCTCGATGTAACACTGTCGAGAATCTCGAATCTCCCACCTTCGATGCTCTGTGGTTATCTTTCTTCCTTCTACTACATAATCTTGTGCTTCTGCTACCTGTTCCCTAAGAGATTTCAGCTTTTTTGAATACCTTTATATCGTCACGAGACTGTTATTATCGTTCTCATCCAATAAGAGGTCCTGCGTTTAGGATTTCCAATGTACATCAACACTGAATGGTGGGTCTTTCATACTGAGGTAGGTGGAGGAGGCCTGAATCATTTAGCATTCTCAACGATTCTGGAAAACTAATAATTTAAAAGGGAAAAGCCCCAACCAGACAAAAAACTTTTCCCCGGAAAAAGAAAATTTTCCGTCCCCCCCCCCGAACCCCAATTTTTTCCTTTGAACAACTACCTGACCTATATTTCCACCACATCCTTCGTCTCTATAAATACACTACCTTCGCTCCGATTTTAAAATTCTGACCACAACCTTATATCTCTATATTATATCCTTGCTCGCGAGACGTCTATCATGCCCTATGAGTTTTTTTTGCACTTTGATCGGGCCGATTCGCTGCGTTGCTTCTACGCTAACTATAATTGGGAATGACTGCTTTGTCTCGGTGACGCTTCAACTTCTGCCGATAAGTGGGAGCTGTAACGTTATGGGTATGGTAGTCTGGTTCGTTTTTCTTTCGTCTAAATCGTTTCTTCCTCAACCATGGTTGCTGTGCTTGTTTCTTGGCCCCATCAGCTAAGCGTGATCGGGAGTCGGAAAATTCTCGTCTCCTATCACTCCCAATTTTCATTGCTAGAAATCGTTTTGCAGGTATAATTTTCGACGAGAAAGCGGGTTATCATCAAACGAAGTGGCTAACCTCCTTGTTTCCTACTGACTATAATCTTTCGTTGCGCTTGCCGAAATTATAACAATCTGTAGATCTGTTTTTCTCGTTCTTATCACACTGTTTTTCCACTGTTCTTGTTCTTCACTTACAACTGAAAAGGCAATCTCTTCGGGCCTCCTATTGTCTAATCATCACTGGCGATTCTGGCTTCCTGAACCTCCTCCTCTCTAATAAGTCTGCTTGGCTGTGATTACATGATGGGTAGCATGGCTTTATGGAATCTAGAAGTAGGAAGGCGGGTGGCCCGGATGGCAATTCTCGAGTTTGCGGGAGTGTAGTTTCCGTGTTATCCCCGCGCTACTGGAACTAATATTCCGCTAGTTCAATACTAACACTTTCGTCAATATCAAAGCACGCAACATGTCCACTATTCCGATAAATGGTTAAACTGCACTCTGCCTTCTTATTCTAATCGCATTATAAGCTCTTAATTGTATGCTATCTAAGAGCTATTGATTACTCTTATTCAAATCTCATCATTTCTTAAAAATTATTATTAATTATTAATTATTATTATCTATTAATTATTATTAAGTTAATTTTCCTTATCTTAGAGATCACTCCATTACGTATAGCGACGTCTGTCTCATTTTATAATATGTAAGTGTACTTTTATTAGGCTTGTCTTAGAGTCTAATTACTTTGCGTACTAATATACTTTTCGAATCTTACTGATTTAAATTGTTTTTTCCAAGCCTCTTTAAATCTACTCGAGGGAAAATTTCCGAGTGTGTGCTGCTGGAACTAATCCAAATTAGATCTTTTGGCCAGAGTTTTGGCAACTGTGACGTTCCTGGCTCTATCACTCTTACCCTCCTTTTTATTTTTCCTCTTTGCTCATATGTCTATTTCTTTAAAATTGCTCAAATTCGAGTTTGTTGTTGATGGGGGCGTACTTCCTTCTATCTCATTTCTGTCAATTGTTGTTCCCAGGGTTCTGTCTTATTCTTCCACTATATTTAATACTTTACATTTTGATTATTCTACAATCTTGTCACATTCATAAGCGTATTGACTCATAGTCTTAGTACTCGATCTCTATTCTTCATATTATCTATTCAATATTCAAATATTCAAATTCTGCTTCTTATTTCTTCTATAAGATTCCTTCTCACGTTCTAATTACTTCGTATTTCTAATCTCGCGAGATTTCTATGATAGCTTCCGATTGGGGTCGTTCTGACCTTTGAAAATTCAATTCTTTAAAAATAACTCACTCTTACAAAATCTCTCTCATGTAAGTTACAACTTACTATACTTTCTACTATCACTCTTTTCACGACGGTTTCTTCCTACTTCTTGTATGCACATATATAAATCTTGATGCCTTTAACTAAAACTAAAATAATTGTCTTTGAACTCTCAACATCACATTATATTACTGTCTGACACCTAGTCCTCAAAGACCTGGAGTTCATGTCTTTAGACTGCGAGACTTATTTTTCCTCTCTCAGTTGCTCCGCTATACAAGGGCCTCATCTGGATGGAGTACTGCGCTCATATCTGGGGGGGCTCAGGTTTCACTTCGGCTTTTGACTAGAGGTCGATGTCAAAATGTGCAAAGGTCTGATAAATGTTATGTGTTTTCAGTTCCTTGACCTCTATTCTTTGAGCGCGGCGCATTGGTGTCTTAATTCCTTTTCTATAGGCCCGCAGCGGCGGGTGCTTTCGCGGAGCTATCTCGCGTACTCCACTTAGTGCCTCGTAGATAGGGTGCTGTATCTCCATGAGTTTTGTGGTTGAATGTGGAACCAGCTAGTGCTTGAGAGTGCTTCCTTCTTTTTGCACATTGATTTCTTGGAATCCTTCCATCTCTAATTTCCTGCTGAATTTAATCTCGCTACTAAAATCAAAGCCTGCGCTTGCTCATTGCGTAATTTTAATTTGTTGTTGCTCCGAAAGGATGCCACCCCACTTGAATTAGGGCATCGATGCCTGTGAGTGGTGTGCACTGTAATATGATATAAGTATAATATATTGTATTATTATTATTAAGAAATGATGTCATATATAAATATTTAATGTATTATATAAAATTAATATATAATGTATATAATTTACTTAACTAATAGTTCTAAGATAATGTATAGATACAGATCATCTATAATTTATTTTGCAACTTTATTAAATGTATAATTGTAATATATTAAGTTTATTAAACCTTATATTTATAATTTAAAATTCTATAATAATATAAATATGTAATTATATATAATTATTATTTAGATTATTATTACTTAATTAATACTATATTTTATATATAATTGAATAAATATTCATCGGAATCGCTATACGTATCCATCAAAAAGTATATTGTAGCTCGAAGCGTTGTGAAATATGAAATTGGAATTATGGGATGTGATAATGGTTATTATATACTTATTAGTGTGGTAATTGTGCTGATGTGAATTAGTTTTATATTTGTACTTCCTTGGCTTTATTTAATTTGTTAATTGGATGGGGATTTATATTTGAAAGAATTATTAAAATGATGTATTCTAATGTTAGTTGGAATGGATATTTAACATGGTATTAAGGAATATGGAAGAATTATAGTGAAGGTGCCTGATCTTATGCTATTGTAAGGTTAGCAATTGTATTTTTGAGTGTGGCTCGGTGAGCTTATTATTACTGTACAGAAAATACCTTTATTGTGAGAGGGAGAGGTAATTGATGTGCTTGGACAGAGTGTTTAAAGGGAGAGATTGATAGTAAGAAGATAATAATTAGTGATGGGTAAAGTGAAGTGAGTATGTCCGGAGATGTAATTGTAACTGTTAATTGTAATTATAGATATAGTATAATTTGAGTCTAAAATTAGTGCATATGTAGATGTAAGGGAACTAGATGTATGAAGTGTAATTAGGAAAGTGTGTAATTGGTGAATGGTGTGCTGAGGCAATATAAATCCATTACTGTATTCTAAGGGCTAATGTTCGTTAAGAGTGCTCTAAGGTTGTCACATATGAAGTCATGATTGTTGCTGGTTAATGATATCATGATTAGAACTATTTAATGAAAAGAATATATTGGTATACTATTAGTGTATTAATCTGTCAGATATATTCTTTATGTGCGTGTAGATGTAAATAACTGATAAGAATTTATGCATAGATATAGAGTTTGTATTACTTTATGAATTTTGTTTAAATGGATATATAGGAGTATTATTAAAGAAAGATTAATCTGATATGGTAAGTTTGTTTTGGTGTCAATATTGTAGAGTGTATTTGTCAATATTTAGTATAGTATTGTCTAATATCTGATTGTATGGATGCTGAGTGTCTATCGACGTGAATTCGTATCAATCTATGTAAAAACTAGAATAAAATGTTAATTATTATGAGTTTCATATTCTATGGATTTTATTAATGGATAGATATGTGTCTGCATAACGATGATGTAAAGTGCTAATTAGGATTTGAGAATGTGGGGATATTATAAGTGTGGTGATGCTGTATGGTCTGGATCATTAGTGGATTGAATATCCATTATATAATCTATCGATCTGAGAGAAACCAGCTTATTATTAAGTTGTTAGCTCTCTTGTGCGATCTCAATAGGGTTGACTTTTTTTCTTTATCTACTGCTTCTCAAATTGTTTCAGTCAAATTAATTATAGAATAAAATTATTTTTATTAATTTATAGGAGAGTATTAAAATTATTATGTATTCTTAAGTGAGAGAAACCACAGTTTGAATATAGGATAGAAATAAATAATTTATATTTAAATATATTATATTAATTAATATTATTATTATTTATTAACTTATTATATATATTATAATCTTATTTAATTATATTCATATTTAATATTATAATAATATATTATATTATTTATTATATCTTAATATATATTATATAGATCATTCTACGTATATTATATATATTAATTATTATATTATATATATATATATTTATATTATATATATTATTATATATTTAATAATTATAATATATTATTGAGATTAATAAATATATATATTTTTATTGTATCTACTTAGTTTAGCATAACTAATAATATAATATTCTAGCTAGTATATACTATATATTAGTATCAACCATATATATATATACTATATATATTAATATTAGGTACGATCACTTATAGTATTATCTAGATTGGGGTATTGATATAATGCTAATTAACGTAACGAGGTAGAGTTCTTAAATAAATAATCGATATAATAAAAATGTAGACATATAGAAACTGTACCTATATATAACCTTATTTCCTATAGAAAAACTTGCAGGCGGCGAGTTAGAAATTAGCATATATTAGCTATATATTACTATATATATAATATATATATATTATTATATATATATATATTACACCATATATATAATAGTAATATATATATATATATATAACCGTAAAATACTCTATCATGAGATGTAATTATATATAAATTAGTATTAAAATTAACTTTTAAATTATATATATATATCTATTATATAATACTATTATATTATATATTATATAAATTATAAGTATATATAGATATATATATATATAGCCCATTAATGAGTGAATTGAGAGCCCTGATAATATAATAAATTATCCTAAGTATATATTATAATATTCATTATATTAATATATACTTCTCTATCCTAAGGTTATAGGATATAAATTTATCCTAATATAACGTGATTAAGATATAGTATTAAATGACTATCGGCCGGGGTCTATTAAGTATAAGATAAAGTTCTATAAGTGAATATCATAAATATATATAATTAGTCAGTATTAATATCTGCAAAAGAAAGTATTAATTATATATAATATTATAATATTAAAATATATATATAGTATATTTTATATATTATAGTATTATTTTACTATATATATATTACTATATATATTATGATGAGATTAATAATAATATTATATATATATAAACAGACTTATACTATATATATATAATTATACCTATATAAATACTAATAATATATTATAAATTAATATAATAATTTATCAATACTTGAATTACTATATATCTGATATATATATTTTACATTATAAATTATGGTACCTTTCTATGATCATGGCTAGAGGTAGTACACCTGTTTTCTACTATGACTATAGGCGATTCAACTTGCATAATTTACGCGTACGCTAGCGTTGGCGGAAACATATTTTCGCTACATATCGTGCTTCCACGCGTATTTCCTCTTGTACGCCTGTATTCCTCAGGTGCCATAATAAGGTGCGAAAAATTTCCCGAAACAATAAACCATGCTGATATGCGTCGACTGACCTAACACTCGCATGTCATGGCCCGCTAGCACTGCGGCAAAGCCGTGCCCGACATCTCCTGGTCTGCTTCCCGGAGTTGTGGGCGGACGATTTTGGCGTTAGATCTAACTTCACTTTTCGGCGTCCTGCCCTCCAGCGCTCAGTTTTCTCCTGAACCTTTTCGTGTTGCTACGTCCGCGCTTGCGGGTTGAGTTTCCTTGATCTTTTTTTCCTGTTCCGCCTGGAACGAGACCCTTCCATACCACCGGCTATTCTCAACCAGGGCCGCTGAGCTTTCCTAGCACGCCCTCAAGCTTTGCGGGGATGGGGCGCCCCTGTCCGTGACGGCATCTCCTTTCAGATGCTTCGAACATGCTGCCATCCTCATCCTGCCCACTGACTGCCTTCCTTCGCTCGGCGTATTACCAATAGCATATGGGGGTGAAGGGGGCTTCTTCCCTCCTCCTGTTCTGCTTGACTTTAATCCTTACATAAAATTAATCCTTGTTATTAGCTAATAAATATTATATTTTGGTATATCACTATATCTATAATTAGTTATAATAATCAACAGGTGAATTTAGGGATAAAAGGTAGGCCTGCCTTCACCGACTAGGAAAATCTTTTAGTCATATTTTTACTGGAGATCCAACTCTTCGGTATTACATTTAGGTATTTTTCCCATTCTTATAAGATGAGGTATTTTATCAATCCAATTCATACTTTTTAGGGACGTAAAATATTCTAGGGGCAATACTTTTATTTGACGTTTTGGCATATAACTACATATATGTCGATTTATTTTGGATAAATTTTTAAGGGGAAAGGAATGTAATATATTTATAACAAATTACCAGGACCGGTTTTAAGAGAACATGGTATAAAGGAGCGAGCTTTATACATACAGTTGTTCATTCCTTGTTTGCCGCTCTTCATATCAAACTCCTTGACGTGTACTACATAAGTTTAGTGAGGATTAACGGTTTAGAATAATATTCTCCATGTAGTTCATTACTTCTACGAACCTATCCCTGGACATTGAACTTTGGATTTAACTGAAGATATTAGGAAGAAGAGAGGAAACGTAAGGGACCTTAGAGAGAGTCTTCCTTATTCTAGGACCATAAGAATGATTCACGAGGAACTTAGAAGAAAGTAAGGTGAAGTCTTATAGCAACGGGAAGCTGCGTCGACGGGGAATTTGGGGAAGACAAGAAGTCGCGAAAATCAATCCAGTACACTGGGAATGTCACACTAGACACGACTCAGAAGGAGAAGATTACCAACATCTGTTGAAGGGCCGGCGAGGTACATAAGACCGGACTTAATGATGACACTCATCTGGTTCGGCCTGTCTGGATACTGTTCGACGAGAAGAGAATGCGAAAAACATAATCATGGATGCCATATTCGTGAATGAATCATGAACACTTGGAAATTCAAGGAATTTTGACTGGATACTTCTACACAATTCAGCTGATGGAAGCGTCGTGTATTAAACTTTGAGAAAACTTACGAAATAAGGAATGGATTATAACTGTTTGTGTAAGTTATTTTAGAGTATGGTCTGAAGGGTAAGGTAGGCCAGGAATTCATCAAGCATGAAGAGAGCTGACGCAGGCGATAAGCAATGAAACAGAGAGGCTATTGACACAAGAGTGGCTGAGAGAGAGGCCCTGAAAACGGCGTAGAGAATGGAGCGAAGAGGTTGATGAAGAAGAGAGTCCGGAGAAGTGGCCCGGTGACAATAAGAATAAGAAGAGAGGTCTTATTGAGAAGAGGCTGATGAGAGGTCGTCGTAAACAAGAGAATAGAGCGTGCGATAATTACGGCCTCCAGAGAACGTGTTGGGCTCGTATCAGCGACGAGATAACTATTGCATCCGCCGGATTTCAAGCTAATATTTTCTGTCACTACCTAAAAGTGGCGGGAAGTACCCTCTATTTCCGCACGGAAGGGTTATGGGGAACCACCTTGAGCGATTTGAACGGTTAGAATACAATGAAGTCGATTCAGATTTTGTTGACACCGCCAAGGACTTTGAAGAAGTTGCTGAAGAAAACGGCGTCGAAGTTAAACAAGAATCTAAGACTTCGAGAAGACAGGAATGGGGTGGAAGATACACCGAAGCGTAAAAGTTAAATCAGGAGAAACGTCCCTGCTCGGTGATTAGATGAATATCATAATAAATCGGAAGTAAAACCACGCGAACTGTACAGTCCGTGGCAGAAAGCTGACTGCGTGCATCATTTGGTTCGGACGCGATTAACAATATTTCTACGGGAGATTGCGGACCGACCAAAATACCTAGAGGATATGTGGAGTGCGAAACGAATACCACTGTTCTCTACTCGCTGCTCGAGCAGATTATCTATAAGGAGTCTAATCATCAGTTGAAGAATTTAGAAACGAAGAGAAAGAAGAAACTTGATATCGACAGAGTTTCTTGATTGGAACGAATCCTGATTTGAGTCGAAATTAATGAAAGGCCAAGTCACTTTGGACGCATACTACCTTTAGTTTACGGAGAGATTTCTGCGTTCCAACAAAATGACTCCTCCAAAGTGTGGCTGATTGTTCAGTCATATACTAAGCCGATCGGAAAGTGTGAAAAGGAACATTGCCAGAGATGAAACGGGTTGAGTTCGACAAAGTGCACTTCTAATGTATGGTCAGACATTTTGGACTACGGAAAGAATAGGAGAACGGGACTACCGTGGTTAGAGGAATAGATGTACATGAAGAAGACGTACTTTTAGATTCGGCGAAGGAAAGATTAGACATGAACGAAATTGTTGTCAGATATCTGAAGATGTAGCGCAACACCTACGCTCATTGGATGAAGATAGTTTTCTGCAGGTTTTTCGCGCGCGCCCTAAAAGGCGAGTTATATCAGAGAACTGAGATGTAGGTAAACTTGGAAATTAATGCGATGAATCTTGATGGAGAGAAAGTTTTGTAACGGAAGAGAAAAGGATGTCGTTTAAAGAGAAGATGGTCAAGCCATCCGCATAAGCTTTGAAGTGGACCCAACATTGACATCACATCCTTCGACATTGAAATTAAATACTGTGAAGACGTGTCGTTAAATGGTATTATGGTGGAACCGGAGGTCGAAAGCACGTGATGGCTATCTGGGTGAAGACAGATACATGATAATGGAATCTTTTGTATATAGAATGGAGAAAAGAAGCTCGGAGGAGAAGTTAAGAGGGCTGATCAGACATAACACATTACTTTATATCGTCAAAGCGAAGGAATCGATAAGTTCCAGATAGGGGAAAAGTAAACGATATATGGGGATAAAAGACTACACTAATGATCTTACGGACGCGCCTGAGAATCAGCGAAAATTGAACAGCATAAGAAAAATTGACTACTAAGAACAGTGGAGATGAAAGCGTAAGTCCCCATCCGTAGCATTAAGAGAGGTTGAAGCAGAGATACAATAAAATGTGTGAAATAGGGATAATAAAGAATCAGTAACGTCAGCATATTACGCCTCCCCCATTGTGATTGTTAAGAAGAAAGACGGAAGTAACCTCATAGTTATGCGATTATAGAAAAATTAAATAGGAAACCAGTATTAATCCGAGCCGATGATTAAACAGAAGAGTTATTGGCTAAGAATCGTGAAGCCAAATATTTCCGAAAGTGAGCTGATAAAGGTATAGGCAATACGCGATGGATGAGATGTATTATTCAAAGGAAGACGACGTTCGAGTTTCCTTGTAAGGGCTTGTGGACTGGTGAACTCAGGGGTGCGATCACTGGTAATGGCCATGAGGAAAGTGGCTCTAAGGGAAGCGATACGGAAAGTTGCATTGACCCGTGATGGATGCTATACCGAGGTTTGGAAAGCACATACTCGGAATATATAGAAGATTGGATGAGGATCGAATTGAGGTTCAGCTTCATCGGCGTAAACCATGCGAAATGTAAGTTTGGATGAAGATATATTGGTCTAGGACACAGATTCAGGAAGAGAAGCTAGATTCAATATGTGGGTTGAGATAAGAATAAAAATGTTTAGGAAAGTTCCTTGACCTTAATAAGGAATGTAAACCAAGTAAAAGATTGTAATTTGAATGAAAAAGTTTGAAACGAATTAAGACTTTTTAAGTAACAATACTGTCTAGCTATGATGATAAACACGTAAATTAAAGGTAGTTAAATATACTGATTAAGGAATGGAAGTAATTTTTTCATATCTATTTTTAGACTGTATAATTTATTTAGAATGTTTATGACTTTTGCAATATAAGTAAAAATGTTATTTAGTGAGACAAATTTTAAGAAGGATTGTAAAGAAATTTAAAACAGTACACGGTAGGTCGTTTTAAAGCAAACGTATAAAAGAAGCGTAGCTTCTACATAAGTTGTTCATTATCGCTTGTTTTGCCGCTCTCATATGCAGACTCTTGACGTGTACACTTAAAGTTTAGTGAGATAAGGGTTTAGAATAACGTTCATTAGTTCAATTACTTCCCTCTATTTCGTTCATTAGAGAAGACTTCACTTATTCTTGAAGACCATAAGAAGATTCAGGAGGAAACTTTAAGAGAGTAGGACAGCTCTTATACACGGCTTGAAGCTGCTCGACGGATTTAGGAGAGACAGAAGTCCGCGCAGGAAAATCAAAGCCAGTAACGAGCTGGAAGTGTCAACACCCTAGACAAGACTCAGAAGGAAGCCCACAATTGTTGAGGGCGCGAGTACAGGGAGGACTTATTGTTGACATTATATAGTTAGGTAAGATTACCGTTATATCTAATTCTATATATATAGTTTTTAAATATCAATACCTTAAATATGAATAGCTATATTATATACCGTAGTTCAGTTAAATATATGTGATGTATATATATAATATTATATTGTATTTAATATATATATTATATCATATTATATATATTTATATATATATATTATATATATATTTATAGTATATTAGTATATTTATATATATGTATATATATATATTATTTTATATATTATAGCTATTATATAAAAGAGTATTATAATAATATATATATAGTATATATATAGATAGGGTATTATAGTTATAGTATATATCTATAAGTATATTACTATATAGCTAGGGCATGTGTTGAATAGATATTCTTACTATTTATTTTAGTACTTAGTATATATAATTAAATTATATAGTAGCTATGTACTATCTAATATATATTGTTTGATATATAATATAATAGTGTACTATATATTTTGATCGCAGAGTATTATATTAGTTCTATATAATAATAGTATATATAATATTGATTAATATTTGCATATGTGTATATCTGTATCCTTATATTCGGATATGTAGTATAGGTATATTGATTATATAGGTAGTCTAATATGTATATATATATAGTCTTATAGTATGGGATAACCCAAATTCTTTCTTCTTAACGAAATATTTCCATACAATTAAAAGCATTTCAATATTGAGGCATTGCAACAAAAAACAAATATTTTTTGAATAACAATTCGAAATATGTTATAAAACAACAATTCTTGGATCAATTCATTCAATTGACACAAATTTAATTTTGTAGGGAATGACCGAAGTCATATGGGAGTTTTTTTTTTTTTTTTTTTTTTTTTTTTTTTGTTTTTTTTTTTTTTTTAATTCAAGGGAAATCAAAAAACCAAAAAGTAAATATTCCAATTTTTTTTTTTTTAACTGAATTTTTTTTTATTATTTTCAAATTTAGTTTATATTGTGTTGCAATTTAAAGACTGAAATAAAAATTGATTTTTAAAACTTTTTTTTTCTTATTTTTTTTTTTTAGCTTTTTTGCAAGCTTTGCAATGTGACTGGCACTCCAGGCACTTCCCAAATGCTTGCTTCATAATAGTTTTATTTATTTTTTTTTAAAGAAGTTTTTTATTTTTTTTTTATTTTTGAAGATTGAGAGAGTCACTAAAGAGAAAGATTTCACCACAGGATTTAATAAAGCATGAAGTTTTTATTGTCTTTAAATACGCTGTTGGAATTGGAGAATCTTTAGTGTGTCAGCGTAGTGGTTGGGTTACCTAACTAGACGCTGGTTTCACCGTCATCACGTGGTCATTTAATTCAAGATAGACTCAGTTTTTAAGTAAGAAATATTTGTTCTAAGTAATATTAAGCTATAAAGAATTACTTTTATATAATATGAAAAATAATAATAGTCTCACTTATAAAATATTTTTATTTTAAGTTATTTTGCGTGTTTACTTTCATATCAATTAAACTAGGAAAAATTGTTTTCATACAATATTGAATAAATAATAGTCTCAATTATATATTATTTTTCCTCACCATAAATATAAATATATAATATTCGTGACCTATATTCATAATATTATCACCCACATATATTAATTTGAAGTGTAGCTTACAAATTTAATATTTCATTTCTCTATAAATCACTCACTCACTGTAGATAACAATAGGGTGATTGATGCCAAAGATCAGTCCAGTTCTAATTTTATTAAAATCACATAGCTTTGGTGAATAAAACAAAAACAAAACAACTACTAGTTCTTGAGTGAATATTCATGACCTGTATTTTTATATTAGCTATTCTGTAAAATCTGTAGATATATTCAATATGGGTGAGATGCCAAAGATATAATGTGATTTAAAACAGTCTCAAATCTATAAATAATATATTTATACTTAGTTATATATTCAATTATTATCCATATTTCTAGTACCACTCACTCAAAATACATATAATAAATAATTCTCATATAATTTTTTTTTTTTTTTAATACATACAAAGATCCAAAACTACCGTATATATAATATGAGCTATTATCATTACCATATAATATACCCAATAAATAAATATACCCTTGTAGCGGGTTCATTTTATCCTCCCTTTCAGTATATACCTTTTCAGTACCTTATTTATTAATAGTTATATAGTTTAATTCATTTTAACTATTATGGTTTTAATATTTTAATATAATTATTTTAGGTTTGTAATGGAGTTGTTGATGCCTCATCGACGGTTTGGACGAGAAAAATTGTACAGAATTTGTTTGCCCGAGTGAAAGAAGCTTTAAATGCTTCAGTGGTCGATGTATTGATAAGTAAGTTATTTATTATTTTGTTTTATATATATATATATATATTTTTTATACTGGTGTTGTTATATTAGTTGAAGTAATAATATAGTTTATTATTAGTTAAAAAGAGTCTCAGGATATTATATTTAGTTATATTATTGTATCTGTTAATTATTGGAATATATTTGAGTCGAAATAATACATTGTGAAATATCTTTCTTATTTGGCATTATAATTTAATGGTTGTTGTAATTTTAAAGTACTTGGAAAAGAAGCTCAATCTTTTATTATTGATTATGTGTTTCTAATTTATAATTTATCACTGCACCAAAGTTTATGTAGTTTACTTTTTTCACGTTTTTGACAGATGGCTTACATGTGACAAAAGGGACGATTGTGGTGACGGAAGCGATGAACTTCAATGCGATACTGTTGCACCCTCTACTATTGCCCCAACCCCGACTCTTCCTCCAAAACCGACGAAGGCATCGTGTCTGGATGACGAGTTCTTCTGTACGAGTGGAGCTTGCCTTTCTTCGGACAAAGTCTGTGATGGAAGACGCAACTGTATCGACGGTGAAGATGAGGATGAGGAACTGTGTCAAAATTATCCGTGCCCTTCCCAAAGAAGCTACAGATGTCCAGATGGAGCCTGTGTTCACGCTATATTTTGCGACAACATTCCTGATTGTTCAGACGGGTCAGATGAAGAAGATTGCTTGGAAATTGAAGATAATGATGTTGATGATGACTATAGTAACTACGAAACAGCAATGGAAAACGAAAAGGAAAATAAGGATGAGGAACCAGATGTTTTCATAGATGGCAAACCGATAGACGATAGCGAACCGACAACTAATTTGGAAGATGCAATGCTAGTCAATTCTCATAAAGAAATTAAAGAATCTGAAAATTCTGGCAGTGAAATGCCTTTAATCAATTATATCATCCTTTTATTCTCATTACACCTTAATTGGATAAGGTGAAAATACACCATGTAAATAAAATTCCAGTCAAAGCTTTAGTTCAAGTGCTTCTCATATATTTTTTCCTTTTCTCCAGTAAATCAAATCAAAGACTTATTTGTATCATAGCCACTGTAAAACAGTTAAATGTATAAAATATATATTTTTAAATGTTCAAACAAGTTAGGTCTACCTCATCCTCTCATGGCCTTGCTGTTTATTTTATATATATTTTTTTATATATTATGCAATATATTATAAATTTCTGCTACTTATGTTTTATTATTATGATTGTTGAAATACTTTATAGTATACTTAATTTTACAGAACCCAAAAGGATCATATAAAAACTTCGGAATTATAATTTTGTTATCATCAAATTGTAAAATTTTAAAATAAAATCATACATGCTACCGGATTTTCTTACTCTCTCAAGTTTAGTATTTCATTTCATTTTATTTAAGCAAAGGAGTTTAAGCTGGTGACTTCACCTTTGGGTATTTCAAGACCATCTTCAACGATTATTGATGACGGATCGTGACGTGAAATTCTTGAATACGTGTTACTAGGAACCCTCACAATCAGTGCCCTAAAACTAGTACTATTCATAGTAGATTAACTGTATTATTTTTGCAGGACTTATCAGTTAAATTACCTTAATATTAATTGGTGATTTACACTTATTGGTATATCTGGTGATTCACTAAAGATACAAGCCACTACGCTTTTCATAACTACCCATTCCTCTGAAGTATGTTATGTCAAGTACGTGTTACTAGGAACGCTCAGAATCAGTTCAACAAAATCTCTTACATTTCTTCTTGTATAATTATTTTATTTAAGCAAATTAGTTTTAATCAGAACTGTTAATGGAAAAAAATGAAAGGGAAGGATTTAGGTTGAATATGAAATATAAAGAAAAACTTTGTAGAACGTTCATGGCAGATGGACAAGTAATAAGAATAATTATTATAATAATAATATATTAATAATAATAATAATAATAATAATAATTAATTAATAAACCCAGCCAATATATAATTTTAATTTATATAATAACGATATTAATATATACGATATTTACAATAATAATTGTATCAATCTTCTATATAGTAATAATAATAATAATTAATAATAATAGATAATTAATATTTCAGCTGAAATTTTGAGTGATGGCTGACCCTTATCGTCGGTGGCCCTCCGTTTCTCTCGCTTTTCTTCTAGTAATAGTATTCAATGCCCACGAATGTACCGAAATTTCTAATAATGCCTTGGCACCTCAACGATTACGTTAGACTGTGCCACATAATGAGTCCCGGTTGACCTTTTGCATATATATCCCTGAGACGTTGGCGAGAGCTGCGTTATTAATCATTCTGCCAATCTCCAATGCTTCAGGTATAGAATTATTTTTCACGTCGAGGAGGCTTAATTGTGATATTAACGTGTGCAGACCATAATTGTATAAAAACTATTGCTAACCCTCGGAGTCTTTGTCCGGACGCACATCTTAGTGGGAAAATTGCACCAGGAACTAGCTTCTCGCTATTTGCTAAAGCCAAATCAATGATATAGGCGATATAAACTTTTTTCATATAACTTTTAAACTCTTGGCAGATTGGTTTTCAATGCTAGTTCTTGAGTATTACATTCTGTGTAAGTTTTGTTTTCGTTGGAATCAACCTTAGTTTAATCACATCTTTTGATCAAATATTTCATCAATTGATTTATATAGAAATTTAAACAAAATGGTAAATTGAACCCCAAATCAAACTGAACCCTTCAAAATGTTTATTAAGACGTTTAACTTTCAAAGAAGGGTCTTTTTTTTCTGTCCTCATGAATTTCAATTTTGATATTTTATTATAACATATATTCTAAAATGATATTAAAGAAAATTTTTTAATCATGGACTTAGTTGGATAAAGTTTAGTCGGTCAGGTAATTTTCTGGCGTATGATATTCTTTTTCAATCTTTAATATATGTTGGTTATTTAGATCCATAAAGATCTCTGAGATCATGTCATGATGGCGTGGGAGGAGGAGGGGTGTGGATATTGAGTTACACCTTCTAAAATCACAGTTAAATCCATGAGGATATCAAAACTTAATTAATTACAGGAACACCACAAACTAAGATGAATTCTTACGGTTCGAGGAGCAGAAAAACTATTTTATTGAAAAAACTGTGGTTCTCTTCCCTCCCTTTAATTACATAATAAAAGATATTTAGAAATAGAGAACCACAGATTATTGGTCCTAGCATGAAAACCGGAAAATATATTCATAATATAGACTGTAGTTAAAGTAGGAAGTTATCTTCTTCCGTAGGTTCCTAAACGATGGATAAAGCCACTCTTCTGTTGGGATAGTTAGACTTTCTTAAATATCTGTTCTATTTATCCTCTCGGACTTAATGTTAACTCAAATACTATATTTTTGTATCGAGTGATTAAATTGCAACCATTGTGATATGAGATACCTAAAACAACTTGTTGTTTATATTCTTCCTTGTACAACTACTATTCTACGCAAGGTACGCTTCTTGTGAAATATTTTTGCCATGAGGAAAAGAGGTGAAAACTAATCTATTTTTATACGCACAAATGGAGATTTGTTTTTTTTATTTTATATTTTTTCAATGTTTAGATATTTACAATCAAGTTAATTCTTAGAGGTTGAAAAATTAATTAAACACTATGGGTATGTCGTTACTGTTATTACAATTATACTATATTTAAAACTGTTAAGATGAAGTTTTTATTTTGCTTTCTATTGTATTGTTAATTCCTGATATGTTAAATCTTGTTTATATCCCAAATCCTTAAATCTTAGTCTATTTACTTTTTTTATTGGTAAATAGATTCTAGTGTTTACTTCTTAAGTTCAATTCTTTTATTGTATGTTCTATTTTCATATTTTGACAACTTTTTTCAGTGGATACAATAGTAATCCACCGAAAGCCGTTCATCCCATCACCAAAGGGAATAGTTCCCAGAAGAAATTACGGTTCCACATCTTTCGACCACCAAGCCAAGATCGAAAGACATATGTATCGATTACGCAGAGAGTATACTTGTGTCGATGTAGTGTTGAGTGTTGGTAATTAATGACTTAACAAATATCTGCTGCATAAAGTTTTGGTACTTTGGTGCGTTAATAAAATGTTAAAAAGGTTTTTGTTCTCTCCATGTCATCACTTACGGAGCACTGGGATTCGGCCCTTCTTGTTGTTCTAAGGATGTTATATTGTCTCTGAACATTCTCTTAACTATACCAAATGGATGAGTGTACAAGCGGAATCTGAACCAGAGAAAATCCTTAAACATATTAACGAGCTATATCATACTAAAAATATGTATACATTAATATAGATTAATATTAGTAAATCGCACAATTGATCTCGTTTTCCCTTATAATTAGTAATCCCTCGTGACTAATAATGATGCTCCACAAAGTAATAAAATGCTTATCTATACGCGACACATCGTAGTCCATTAGTAAGCTAGCAGCGTATATGGAAATTAAATTGTACAACTTCAAGTCGCTATATGTTTCCTAACATGTGTACAGTTTGATATCAGATTCTGCAGGAGCCGGTAAATTTTCTTTTTTGCCGGCTCACCCTCAGCTTCCAGATCTATCCATTTTTTAAAATTGAACGTCTTCAACTTTCGGCTCAGCTCTCTGGTTCTATTTTATTTTATTGTGATTGCAATTTTTTTCTGATTCATGTTTCGGATTTTACTTGCTAGTGGGCCTTGCGAAGAGATGTTTCTTGCTTCCTGACTTCGACACAATGATTATATAATAATGAAATTATAAATGATAATTAATAAATGATAATGGTATAAAATAAATGAGGGAAAACCTTTAATAAAGTAGTCAAGAGTTTAACAATAGTTTTGCAAGGTCTGATAAGTTCAATGATTTGGCGTTTAAAAACAAAATAAGTACTGTCTTCCTAAGGTACCTTCTATATTAGTGGTTGGTTTAAAAAGGCTGCACCTTTTGATGTCTGCGTTTTAAAACTCTCACCATAATTAATGTTGAACATTGGCTACTACTTCATTTGCTGTATTCATTAGTCGTTAACGCGGCGTATGAAAAAGTTCGTGTTTATTAATCGCCTTATTAAATTTGTGTCCCTAAATAATGTCGTTTTCCTTCAAGTGGCGACGCTTTCCGCTCTCGAGCCTCTCCCGTTGGATGGAAGCATGAAGTTGTTCGAAGAGGGTAAGGATCTTAGGAGGTGCATTAAGTCATGGCTCGCTCGTTCACCCCTGTTTACTTAGTATTTAGTCTGCACATCCCTCGAGGAAGAAGTATTCGTGCCAGAACCATTTCCAGACAGTTTCCGCTCAACTCATCTGTCCGACTATCCTTCCTTAACAAAATGTTTGTATTGATTATTACGCCATTTTATATAATCAGACTCTTTTTTTGTTCTGTGTCAATTGTCTTTGAATAGTTTCGTGATCTCTATTAAAATGTTAACTTAATATTTTATTTGGCTTCTCTTGTTATTGTTTCGTATTTGACGTTCCAATTCTATAAATGTGTCGAATTATCCTGTCCATTCTGAATCTGCTTTTCTCTTTTCATTTCCAGTTTCATTCTCTAGTTCACACCACTTCCATTCATCGTGTTAAAATGTATATATACAGTATGTATTGACTGATGATATACAAAGATGAAAAATAATTTAATAATTAATAAAAAGTTGTGATTCTTTTCAGTTAATATATTCGTATTGGTTATGATTATTATTACTTTGATGATATATATTTTATTATTTTATATCATTATTATTATTTATTATTTATATATTTATTATTTATATTATTATTATTATTATTATATTATTTATATTATTTAATTATCAACTTTTTGTAGCATCGGTGAAATAACAACTTTTGGCCAAGTGTGTTTCGGGGTAGATAGTGAATCAACGTCTGTACTGGTTCCTTCAATTGCCGATTATATATTCATGAGCTCCGATTCCTGTTAATCATAATACACCCGATGCCTATTCTTCGTTGCAACTACCTCATTGACGCAGTTCTAATATTTCTGCTTCATGTCTTTAAAGATTTTTAACAAAAATTAGGTTGTGTAAGAGAAGACTATAAGTCATAAACATTCACTTTGAAATACTATTTTATTTAAAGTAAATTTTAATCTATCTTTCTCTTCTTCTTTCTTCTTCTTTCTTCTTATAAATAAAACTGTCTGTCTTTCTTCTATTCTATTTCTATTTTCTTATTTTCTTATATCTTGAATTTATGAAATTCTTCTGGAATCATCTATTGTCTTCCTTCTTCTTCTTCTTCTTTCTTTTTTTTCTTCTTCTTCTCCTCTAGTATTTCTATTCTATCTTTTTTCTTATTCTTTAAGATTCTTTATTTTTCTTTCTTACTTATTCTTCTTTTCTCTTTCTTTTCTTTCTTTTTCTCTTCTTCATCTTTCTTCTTCTCTTCTTCTTTCTTCTTCTTGTCCTCTTTCTTTTCTTCCCTTCTTCTTCTCTTTTTTTATCTTATCTTTATTCTTCTTTCTTTCTTCTTGTTTTTTTTTCTTTTCTCTTTCTTCTTTCTTTGCCTTTTTTCTTTCTTTGCTTGTTTGCTTCTTCTTCGTTCTGTCTTTCTCTTCTTCTCTTCTTTCCTTCCTCTCTTTTTTCTTTGTTCTGCTTCGTTTCTTTCTTTGTTTTTTCGTTTTTTTTTCTATCTACTTTTTCAAATTCTTTTTGTTTTTCTTTGTTTTCTTTTCTTGTTTTTTTTTTTTTTTTCTTCTTTTTTATTTTTTTCTTTTTCTTCTTCTTTTATTTGTTATTTTCTTCTTCTTTCTTCTTTTTTCTTTCTGTTTCTTCTTCTTTCTCATTATTTTTATTTTTTCGCTCTGTCTTTCATCTATCTTCTTCTTTGTCTTTCTCTTTTTCTCTTTCTTCTTCTCATCTTGACTCTCTTTATAATTCTTTCTTGTGTAATTAAATTTATTTATTATGTTTATTTCATTATTTGTTATTTATTTATCAATTATATATTATTATTATTATTATTATATAATTGATTCTATTATCTATTATTATTATTGATTATTATTATTAATTATTTTATTATTGAATATTCATCAGGAATACAGAGCAAACGTTTTATAGAAAGTAAGTCAGCTGTCAAAAGAAATTGCTACAATTTCAAACCTACCGAAGGGCCGGAAATCTACTCCTGGTGAGGAACATAAATCAGGCTAAACACTTTTCTTTGACTATCTTTAATATCCATCCCTTATAAAGATACTATCACGCTGACGCAAGAGGGCTCTTATCGATGTTGTTTGTGCATGGACATGGAGGGTAAAAGCCGTCAAGCTTTAATAGACAACTCAATGACACAGTAATTAGTAAAGAATAATTCTTACTCAACCACCTCAAATAATATATATATACTTTAGGGACCTACCGTAGTATCGGTATCGGTATCGGTACCGGTATCGGTAGTATCGGCCCAATTTTTTATGGATCCGTATCGTAATCGGGTATCGTTAAACATGGCCGATACTTTAGCTCGGATATGTCTTATCATTTTGGGGTGAATAAAAAATTGTATGGAAGAGAAACTTTTAGATCAATATAAATTAAGTTCGTACTAGTAGAAGCTAGTACCCCTATACAGCCGTCTACAGCGTCAGAGTATCGTAAGTCGACATGGGACTTCACGGCGGCTGTCGAACGTAGTACGTCACAACGGTTTTCGTTACTGAATCGATGTTTATTTCTTTGTCGTGAATTTTCACTTCGTGCACGATCTCAAGACCCTAACACGAAGATTTGTCTCTTTGTTAGCACCTTAGATGACGCGCTGTTTTAACTGCCGTTCTCACCCCGTCTCCCCAAGCTGATTGGGAGTCTTACCTTTCAGTCAGCCTGATAACGACAATTTACTCTAGCGTATTCTGGACTGGCCAGTTACTTATTCAATAATTTATATAGATTTAGATTCCTACTTTTTTAGTTATCATCAAGTAGTGTCAAATTTATTGTTTTTTGGTGTACGCAATTTCTGAGAGCTGTGTAGAGTGCGTCGAATGTTTGTTTTAAACTTCTTGTGACTTACTTCATACATTGTACGATATTTGCTGTAAATGGCGGCGTTTTACAGCAATTCGTTTTAAAATTTAGGGTTTTAGCGTACAGAAGAAATTTTCACCTCATGTTCTCCTTTAGTTTTTTGTCTATTGTTTTTGTCTTTTTTTTTTTTTTTTTTTTTTTTTTTTTTTTTTTTTTTTTTTTTTTTTTTTTCTTTTTTTTTTTTTTTATTTTCTTTTTTTTTACTCGTCTTTTTTGTTCTCGAGTTTTTGACTGTCTTTTAACTATTCTTTTTTCTTTTTTTTTTTTTTTTTTTTTTTTTTTTTTTATTTTTTTTTGTACTAGCTTTTTTTTTTACGAGGGTTTTGGTTGCTTTTTGTTTTGTTTATTTTTTTTTAAATTTTTTTTTAAAAAATCATTTTTTTTTTTTTTTTTTTTTTTTTTTTTTTTTATTTTATTTTTGTGTTTGCGTGTATGATAGCAGATTTACACAGGCGCGGTGGCTTTCCTTTGACTTTACCAAACAATCGATGGCCTTGTTGGCTATCTTTGCTCAATCCTCGGAATACCATTGGAATAACACTACCCGGCTCTGCTAACAACTCGAAACCCTAATTTTAAAAATGCTCTTTCTGAGACCCCAGATGGCTAAGATTCATCCTTCAACTCGTTTAATATATCCAACATAATTAATTTTAATTGATTTCCGTTTGATAATGAGGTGGAGTCGGTGTTCCCTATGTTAAATATAAATTCCTCTAACACGGGCTCCGAGAATTCCGAATCTCCTAAAACTTCGATTTCGGGTGTTTCTCTGGCTCTATTCATTCTTCCACAATATGCTTATGCTTCTGCTACTGTTCTCTCAAATCAAAAAGAACAGGTTTTCATGCCTTTTTTTGATTAATTTTCACTTCTCACGCTCGGAGACTGTTATAAATAGGACATCTCTCTCTATTCTCCAAATACTGACAGGTTCCTTCTATTTGTGGGATTTCAATGCACCACCGAAATGAAAAATTGTGGGCGTTCCTCTCGTACGACTTTAGTTGGGAGGAAAGCCGATCATATTCAGTTCTCATAACGATTCTGGAAGCAACTGATTAAATAACCTACAAACATTCCGGATCGTCCCAACCGATTCTTGACACACTTGACCTATGACTTCACCACTAGTACCTCTCTCTAGATAAATACAACCACCTTGCGCTCTCCTATCGGTAAATGCTGACCACTATCTGAACCTATATTCACATAAATTTTAATACTTCTCCCCCTCCAACACTCCATCCTGGCCCCTTGAGTTTCCGGCAATCTTGAATTCGTGTCCGACTTGGGGGGCAATTGCGTTGCTTCTACGCTTTCTACACTAACTATAATTGAAGTGAACTGCTTGACTGCTCTTGCAAGGACCTTCAGCGATTCTGGGGCCCGATAAAAACGGGGAATACTGATATTGTTAATGGGATAGACAGGTTTTCATTCCTTCTTGGACTAAATCTTTTTCTCCACTCAAATCCATGGTTCGATCGTGCTTGTTCCCTGCAATTCAGGCTAGAGAAGAGACAATATGCTTATCGGCAGTGTTGAAAATTCATCGTTCTCACCCTAATCACACTTGCCCCAATTTTTCCTTCAGCTAGAAAATCGTTGCAGCGGGATACCTCTCGAGACCGAGCCCAAAGCGGAGAGGGACTTTCATTTAAACGAAAAATGGCGCCTGACCTCCTTGTTCTGCACTACCCGAACAAATTTCTCTGGCCTCATCTGTCCAAAAACATCTTCTAATCAACTTCTGTAAATCATTTGCCACTTTCTACCTCTTATCTCGCCGCTCTGAGATATTCTGTTTTAATACTGTCTCTTTCCAACACTGAAAAAAGCCCACATCAATCATCTTTGGCCTCATTCTATTTTTCCCCTCAATTCAAACCCTGGGACCGATTCTGGTATTGTCTTCCTCTCCTTTCATCCTCCTCTCTCCCCTCATTCAGTTAGTCCTAAGTTGCCTTATATACTATCCGTCATTTCCATTTGATCGGGTGCAATGAGGCCTCTGGCCTGAAATTTTGACAATCTGAAATCTAAAAAGGCGTGTGGTCCCGGATGGCATTCCTCATCCGAGTTTTGAGAAGGTGTGCTTCCAGGGTGCTGACCTCTCCCACCGCATCGTATCAAACGAAAAACTAATATTCTTTCTATGGGCTCCCTCATCAATAATCTACACTCTTTCCCTCATGTGGAAGCGCGCATATCCAAAAAAACCTATCCGAAAAAAAATGATGCTGCTGCGATCCTTCTAACTATCGGCCACTATAAGCTCTCACTGTTGTTATTTCTTTCTAATCTTTGAAGAACCTTCTCAAGCTCCTCACTTCTTAGACATCATGAGGAACTCCTCTTTCCCCCTTCTTTTCTGAGATATTACACGTACGAGTACGGGGGCTTTCGTGTGCTCGAGATTTTACTGCGAATACTTTCCTATTGTAACCAATTTATGGTTTTCAGCTCTTAGGAACTACGGCGTAAGACTTGTGTGGTGGCGCTTGACATATCCACAGCGCATTTGACCTGGGTATGGGGCAAAACGCGTCACTCGCTCTCCGGAACAAGCTCCTCTCCTTTTGGGTTTTCCTTCTTCTCTTTTGCTTACTTGTGTCTAGCTTTCTTTCTTTCAAATCGCTCCATGTTGGCTGTTGTTGATGGGATGACTTCGCGACTTCTCTTTTTTCTGTCAATAGTGGTGTTCCCTCAGGGTTCTCTGTTTTATCTCCTACTTATTCCTGCTTTTTCATCCAATGATCTTCTTCCACCTCAACATTCTGAACCGTACGCAGTTATTCCATGTCTGACTTGACCACTACTTATTCTTCAACTAATAGTCAATTCTGCTCCCTCTTTTAACTTTAGAGAATTTTGCCTCTCGTCCCTTAATTCTTCCGATTCTACTTCTCTGCTTGATCTGCATAGAATTTCAGGGTTTGGTCGTCTCAAGTTGATTAAATATTTACAAAATCTTTAACAAACCACCCCTCCCCAACCCAGACTCTACAAGAATCTCTTTCTTCTAACACTTAACTTTTCTTTCTATCATCTTTAACGGTTGCTCTGTCTCTCCCTGTTGACAAAGTATATACAATCCTTGCCCTTAACATAAACAAACAAAATGTTTGAAAACCCAAAATCAACAGTGGTTTCTGCTAGGGCGGGGCCTCAAAGAACTGGGAGTTCTGTTTTAGCAGTGCAGAGACTGGTTTTTTTTTCCTCTTCTACATGTTACTCCACCTATACAAGGGTCTCACTACACATCCTTGTTTGGAGTGACTGCCCATATCTGGGGGGTGGCAGGGGCTCTGGTTTAACCGGCGGCTATTTGTGATAGGGTCGAAGTCAAAGGCCAAACGACCTTTATAAGATCTGTCCTGTACTTTTCAAGTTTACTTGAACCCTTTAAATTACTTCTGCGCGCGAGTTCGGTTTCTTTTATCTCCATTGTTCTAAATAGGTACTTAGTAGAGGCAAGTGGATCGAGAGTGGAACTAGTCTCGCCACTCCGTAGCAGTACACACCACACCTTTACGGTCGCGACGCCCATGTCAGGTCAGCACAAAGGGGTGCTCGTGTTTGCACATCTCGGAGTTGTGTGTGTGATGAGTTAGAACTCCAACTGTTCGCTGGGTGCTTCTTTCTTTCCCTGCCACCTCGTGTTCTGTGGAATTCTTTGCCATCATCTGTGTTTCCTACTCAAAATATTTAATGTTCTGCCTCACTTATAAATTAAAGCCTGCGTCGTGCTCATCTACTGCGTGTAATTTGAATTTGCGTTAGAGGGGATTTTTGAGGCGTTCAATACCCACTCCTTGTATAGGGTTCTCCCGTGAGCGGCGGTGACAAATTCGTAAAAAATAAATAAATAAAAAAGGTTTCTCACATAAGGAATTCCTTAAGCTAGCTGAAACCGCCACATAGAATGGCCACCTCGTCGGTGAAGCCACCCAAGCTCTAGAATTGCATTAAAATTATGCATACCGAGGAGCTTGCTCGCTTGACAAAAAAAGAAAAAAAAAATATAAAAAAAAAAAAAAAAAAAAAAAAAAAAAAAGAAAAAAAAAAAGAACAGAAGTGGAGCAACTGCGCCGCCTTTATCTGCAACCTCCCTCCTGGCAACCAGGCACTGATGTGACTATGGTGGCTTGTGTTCAGCAAATAAGCCTACTGAAGATGAAGATTTGGATATGTTAGACTTGATAAGTTCATGGCCGAATTTGCATTGACATCTCATAGTCACCTTTCTAAAGGAATCAACACCCAGGGAGGAACCTCATCGTAAAAACTCAAGAGACAGTCATCAAGGTAGCAAAGACTAATTCGAAAGATTGTGCAGTCTGTGAAAGAGGAGATGAGCCTCTACGAAAACATGAGATGCTGCCTACAGAACAGAATCCTTTCATGCGTGCATGTAAAATGGCCAGACCTTCAAGTTTTCATTATAATTGCAGTGCTTGCAGCAAATAATTATCCAGCACCGTCCTTCATGTAGTCATGAGGAGAGCCGTATTTTATCGAGTGGTAGGTAGGATAATGTAAATACAACAATGAAATTAATTTAACCTCCCGGAACAATTTCAGACATTCACAATTGCATGCACAATTTGTGAATTTTTGCAAGTTTTGAGTACTGTGACATTATCGAATCATGTCCTAGATCTTATAAAGGAGTGATTATACCATTCTAATTATGTCAATGAGTTGAGTAATCCGGAATGCGTTTTTTTGGATTGTTTAACGTTTTTCTGGCTAGATTAATTGATGGAAGTCTCTTGACTTGATTCTTGATTCTGAGGTCATTATTTTATTCTTTATAATTGATGAGCTAGTTTTAAAGGATCTTCCGTTGTAAAGTTGTAAACTCTAAATAGTGTTAAACAAAAAGCTATAGCTAAAAACAACTTTGTTTCTACTTTGACTGAAAATGGGAAATAGAGGAATATTATTTTAAAAAAAAAAAACACAACATGAAAAAGTTATTTGTAAATTATTACTATCAATTATTATTTCCTTCGTAAGGTACTATTTTAATTTATAACATAAATATACTTGGGCACAACGACAACAGAATATGAAATATAAATGACTAAGTATGTGGTTGTGTACAGGGAAATGCAAGTCTTTGAGTGCCGTAGCAGTGCCACATACTGTTCAAGTCTAGCTTATTATGTTTATATGTATCTATATCTTAAGATGTATCGTGATTCGCGGTATGCGGTACTCGGTATCGGCACCACCTAATAAACAAATTAGAGTATCCGGCTAAAATCGCGGCTACGGTAGTCGAGCCTTTCTGGTACTGGTACATTAGAGGTTCCCTAATAATACTTATAATATAATAAGGATAGTCAGTAGAATTTAGTAACAAAAAAATAGTAGATCTATTATTACAGCTATATATATATATATAGTACTATATATACTATTATTATTATAGCCACGTATAAGATATATCTACTGAGAATATATATATACCTATAGAAATATAATAGAAATATATATATAATAATCTATAATATATCGTAACTTAATTGAACAATGAAATAGTGCTAAGATGATATTGGGGGTAATATTAAAGTTATAGGTCTGTCTTAGGCAGACTTTATCAAATTTTATAATATAATAATATATAATAAGACGGCATTCAGTATATTTGGGTAATAAGGACGCGTATAAATCTACCGTAGTAAATATAGGTTCTTATAACACCTTATACGTATTAGGCCTAGGGTATAGGATGCATATCTCGCACTATCATTGATACATTGATCACTATCTGTCATCAAAATACTAGCATGCTGAACCAGGTATTATGTACTTAGCCGTCACTTACGTTGATCATAATGCTCTACGTCGTCATAATTACGTACATATAGGCGTATGTAATTCACCCTGACGCTAGTATATAGTAGGTACTATATGCATTAGACGTATGAAATGTATCTGTACAAGTATCATGAGAGTAATATTGACTTAATACTATAAGGAATTTCATTATACTAGTGTTCAATTAGATTCTGGCGAGGCATTATTATACTGTGGACTTATTATTTAGTTATCTTGATTTATTATTATTAATTATTAACTATTTATTGAATTATTATGCATATCCTGATGCATTAAACAAATGCTGATATCGAGTATTATTATTATTATTAATTCTGAAGTTTTTTCTCATTAAAATTCATTATTAGATATGTATTATATTGATTTATATGATTATTAGTATTATATTGTTATTATCTATAATTATAATTATCAGAAACTAAATTAAGTTAGTGTATTATTGAATGTCATTATTAATTATCGATTATTGTATGGAGTAATTATTAATTTAAGTTATAGTGAGTTTTAAAGGCGTGGTATTGACCCGGAGACTATTTCAAAATTGTGTCCGATCGCTCTTCCCTTTACTGGTAGAATGATTCTGTAAGAAACGTGTGAGCTGCAGGTGGCTTGATAGACTGGTAGCTTGGTGTTTTAGTACATCCCCTGACGAGTGAGACTGCCTTTTTATTATTGAATGGAGAAGTAAGTGTATAGATCGTTGCATGAGGAGATCACACCATGAATCATACTATCACTATTACACTAGTAGTTATATATATATATTAATAAGATACACTATCTATGAATATACCGTTGAGTAGCTAGACTATATTAGCTATTATAGTGGATATATTCGATTCAAGTCAAGTACTTTACTCTACAGTTATCTCAACGCAGTCTATGGCCTACGAACCTGCTATACGCTATTATTAACTATGTGTTGCGCGATCGACCATAGTATTCAGGTGCGATACTATAATGCCAACGGATAGCCGACAACCAACGGTTGGCCCATTATGATAGCTAGGCAGGGTGAAAGTCCGTAAATCATTGGTATAAGGCAAGTGAGAGGTGGCTCTACTGATTGATAGCTGGTATTCATTTAGGCATCGTGCTACGTAGTTAATAAGGATGAGCGTGCTATACCGTTGATGTCGATAGAAAATGTCGCGGGAAGGGTAAATAGATATTGGGTATGATAGTTGCAGTCGGAGTTATCATAGGAATCAAGCACCTTCCGCTCTGACTGAGATAATCTAAAGGCTGATCGAGGCTGAGCCGGGTTCGAGGCATAACAGGATCTTCGTATTTCACAGCAGAAACGGGTATTTAAGCTGGGTCGACAGCGAATGCGGCTTGTATGAAACATGTTCGCTGATTTTTTTCCAGCTCAGAGAGCGAGTCACGATCATGTCATGTTTTTTATAATGCTCAGTATAAGCTGACTATCAAGTATTAAACAGGCGGTGCCTAGTGGACGCCGTAGCTACCGTCGCTTTGCAGATGACGCAGATTGTAATATGCGTAAATAAGAAGATACAAGGATTAATAGGACTTTATAAGTTTTCTTTAAAAAACCGGACTTTAATGTAAAAATACTAACGTGAAACCCTGCAACGAATTAAAACATTTAACTCAGATGTAACCGGTATCTGGGCGTATTGGCTGATACCTCGAGCCTGGCGGCGCCTGACTTAAAGAATGTAATTGGTGCTTGTTACTATTTTAAATAATTTATTTGCCTTTGCATTGTTCTACGGAAGATGTAAAGATAGATGGACGAGTATAGATGAGAGTAGAAGCGCGAGCGTACCCGAGAGACCGAGGCATCGAGCATTGTCGGAGCTGTAGATCAAAGCCACTAAGCCTCTTTGGTCCATGCAGGTTGTGTGCTGACAAGGCGATCGCAATCCTTGATTGGATGTGCCTGAACGAGCTGGCGCGTAGTAGGAGTGACTCATTAGCTCGAGCGTGCCCCTGGGAAAGCTGTCCGCACCGATCGTTGTATGCTCCATGAAGCCTCTTAGATTCTATGTCTTAAACGAAAGATTTCAAATCGGAGTATAGATTCGGTCCAGCCCATTCTGCGCTATGAGTCAAGGTATCGCAGTGAATAAAGAGTTGAATGAATAGACTGCACCTATAATAAATGAAGAAGATACACGAAGACAAAGAACAAATGTAGAGTACGCTGATAATTTCCTTTTAGCGCAGGACCTCCGGCCGCCGGGGTTTCGTGATCCTATACCGGTCGCTGTGAATAGTCGGAAGTGTATCAGTGGGCTAGCTCTATCCTCAGACAGGCCAGCCTTAGAGTAGAAATGAAGGTCCAGGCCTACTTTTGTGTGCTGAGGTATAGATCACGGCGTATATTCAGATGCGACGACCGGGATCAATCTTCGCGAGACTATGATGCACTCAGCGATCTGATTATAAGGCACGGGTCGATGCTCGGTATACGGTCATCTTTTTTTATACGCCCCCGAGTAGAGCCATTATATAGTTCGACCGACTCTATAAAGAAAATTACAAGAGAACAGAGCATTAACTAAACCGCCTGCGGGCGGGAATAGTCAGCCAAATAGTCATTTAATTATTGCAAAATAGATGTTAATCAAATGGTATCACTAAATTTATTATTGCTGTATTATTATTAAGTATAGTTATATATATATAATATTACTATTATATATACTATATAATATAAATATATATATAATATATATATATATACTAATATAACTATATAGTATAGATAATATATATATTAAGTATAATATATATTATATAGTATATATCACATATGGTAAATTGCCACAAAATTTAGGTAAGTTATAGGAATCTAGGACAATCGAAATCTTCTTCTCTTTCATTGCAGGTTTTAATTATCTTTATTTTAATTAATTTAAAAATATATATTTAATTTTTTTTGATTGAATTATTCAAAAAAGGCCATAATTGTATATAGACAAAATCTTACTTCTGGCTTATGTAACTACAGTCTGAATTATAAACTCCAAGTTATATTATCGTTGTATTATATATATATTTATATAATACTATAATATATAGTGATTAAATTATATATATGAATATAATAACTAGGTTACCTATATGTTAAAGATAGCACTAGGATTAATCAGGTAAGTCTAAGTTAATAGTATAAGTGTATATTTATAGCTATATATATATAGTATAATATATATATACTATACTATATATATTATTACCTCCTTTTTCTTCCTTTTCAGCTGTAATTTATTAATATGCTGTAATTAAAAAAAAATGTTTTTTTAAATATATATCAGGAGCTTAGGGTCGCCACGGGTCAGTGGTTACGTAAGTGTGTTGATCCTCGCTCATATGACATATTTCATAGGTTAAAGCTATCAGCTTTTGAACCCATATTTTTTAAAAAATGCAAAAAACTATTGGTACGATTTTTTAGAAACAGACTTATATAGATTGTTAAACAAATTCATTGGTATACATACTGCATTTTAGCCAAATAATGTACCTCTAGCACATTGTCTAAGAATGTTACTGGGTGCGCTTCGACCTTATGGCATTTAGCTCGTGACTCTGTAAGACGGAAAAGATGGTCAAAAAAAATTTTCCTTGGCAAATTTGATCGAGAAGGAGTTTTAAAGGGTAACGTTTTTAATATACAGTATTTTTTAGACAGAAACCAATTATATTGTAAGTAGAACGCTAGTACGGATTACGCCGAAATGCGGGGTGCCGGTAAAAGCGTATAGGCGAAGGGCTATGCCAGGCAACTTTAGTCAGGACGATTGCACCTCAACAGTTCCATGCTGGGATAGGGCCACTCAAGTGGTGAGTATCCATATCATCTCACTGCCCCGGGGCGAGGAATATGCATCCTTCGATAGCGGTATGTCATGCAACGTCGGGTTTCGGTCATTGACATTACACGTCGTTACTGGCGGTACGTGAGTCGAGCTCTCTACTGGATAGCTATTTCGCACGGATCCAATAATCAGAGCATGTAGATATATAATATTATTCTCGAAGTTCAGAGATATTTATTATATTCATGGGTGCGTAGGTGAAGTAGAGTCTAGTATATGGACGACCGACGCGGCGACGCGCATGGGCGTATAGAGGTCAAGTCTGGAGTCCAACGGAAGCACGATTGAGGAGCGGACGAAAATCATCATAGCAAGCTCCAAGATGCCCGCTGCATGCACTAGGCCGCGCTTTAACGGCGACGTCGCGAAGCTAAAATGACCAATCTACGCGCAAAGAAATAGAAGGAGTTATCACGCAATTGAATTCTAAGGCCGTATTCTGTTCGATTGGAAGATTTATTAGAGGTAATTTTCACAGTCCGCCCTGATTCGTTATGAGAGCAAGAAATTGGCATAGGTGACGATATCGACTATAAGGGAGGAGATTTTATTACATCATGTAGTATATCCGCACAGAGTCTCTTGATAAGTCTCCGTCTGTTAATACATAGATGAGGCCGAGCCCGCGACCCAAGACAGCAGCAGCAATTAACGTACATACGATATGTTTCGTTCGATGGACATCCACACAGTTTTCTAACTGTAATATGGGCCGACTGGGCCGTGTCGTTGTTACGCTGTGTACTAAATCTCTAGACGGATACGTCGTAGTGAATACTTGTGCGTTGAACCCAACTTTTCGCTGTAAGTTATCAAGATGAGATTGTCCGTTTATTCCGCACTTCGCGGCGACGCTTTGTCTAGCGACGGTGAATTTCTAACACCCGGCAGCACTCACTAGTTTCGAGCCGTTAATATGGTGTTGTGACGTATTCTAAACAACTTGGTTTCATTCAACCTCACAACATATTCTTTGTTTATAAATAACCAAATTTTTCGGCCTGGGATATCTCTCTGTTTTTCAGAATGTGGCTATGTTCCTATATGAATATACGGTACTTAGTAGTTAAAATAGTTAATCAGTGCATCGAGCTACGATAGTGAGTTCGTGAGGTGACGACAGTTTAGGCGGAGTCGGTAGAATCGTTTGCTGGATGTGTATATAGTTTATTGTAATTATTGTTGGACGTGACTCCTTCATATATAGGAGGGATCTTTATAAAAATAATGATGCGGTCTGTCTGCACCCGTTCCACATTACCTGTGCGAGTTAAGCTAGAACGGTATCGAGATAGGTATCTGTTATGGCTGAGCGATGGCGCCCTCTAGACCAAAAATGCATAAAATCGAGTCGATAGCATATATGCTTATGATGACATGTTTGAAAGAGCTTGAATGATTGGTTAACTAATTACACAATTCCACAACTTATTTATGATCTTAGTATCTTATAGATAGAATGGCAGCACATGTCTGGCGTAAGATACACTTAGTGCATCTGTTCCCCGTAATGCGCTAGAGGGCACACAGCTTTGAGATCACAGAGTACTGTAAGACAAGATAGGAGTAATCTGCTCGTCTAGAGGTGGATTAACATATGCAACTGTTTGCGAATCACCTAGTCCCGGTATCTCAATGATCGAGGCCTTCGGGGATGTTGCTGTCATGCGACATCCGTGCTGAGATTAACGTAATTGCGTATCAAGTGGTGATCATCCGTACACCGTCAGTTACAGCTGTGCAGAAAACCTTCACGCAGAGCTATCTGTCATATTATATACCGCAATTATAATCGGCAAGTAGGTTGAGATTGTTTTAATAGTTATTCTCATGAAAGCATAAGTGCACTCTACGGAGTGTTGTTTAGTAATTATAATGATGTGCGATAAGTACGGTCGCTGGTAGAGAACTACTTATCTGTTTTTTACTATAAGGAAGAATCTCGGGTTTTCATTTGAATATCCACCAAGGATAGTTTTTTTTTTCGTAAGAGAGTTATTAAGAATATATCAGTGAAGAAAAAAAAACAAAATAAGAAAAAAGGACGGTATTAAAAAATAATATGAGCGCCTTTTCCGCTTAAGTAATACTTTAAAAAAACAAACACGAAAATTATGAAAATATTATAAAAAACTGCAATCATCTGAAGATCATTAATCTTTGTAGTTGAATTTAACAGTAATTTATCTTGGAGACACATTTTGAAATCTAACAAACTGATCACGTTGCAATTCCTGCAGTAAAAAGGCTTAAAAAAGCCAAAGCGAAATTAATTAGAAAAAAAATAAATTAAATGAAAAAACGGTTCATGTTATAATAAATCAATACTATTTCAAATGAAAAATTGCATTCTGGGACCATTATATTATACATATATAATATATAATAGATTATTATATATAATATCTATATATATATATATATACATATAATATATATATATAATATATTACTAAATAGTATATATATATTATATATATATATATATAATATATATAATTATCATATATATATATATATTATATAGTCATGAAAATAAATAGGGTGCTGACTCCGAGCGATTTTATTTAAATTATAAAATCCTCCATACCCTTATTATTATTATTCATTTTATTATTATTTCATTATATTATTATTTATTATTATTCATTATATTTAC
>JABUQX010084609.1:0-2500 GCA_015478945.1 Trachelipus rathkii
AGAAGAGAGAATCTACAGCCTGTATGTCCAGAACTGTTTTCAAACTGTTTGGAGGCTATTCTATGTTCAGAAAGTGAAATTAATCACCACAGCGTCATTTGGAAATTTGAAAATTCGCTTTTGAATACTCAAGCAAAGTACCCTATTACAGAAGAGATTGAAACCAACGATATTTTGTTCACTCAAGGACTTACTTCGAGTATCAATACCTACATTGTGAACGGAAATTTTACCACAGAAAGCTAATAATACGGGATTGTGAACAATGAAGCCTACTCAGGGAATTATAAAAAGTCACCTTATAAATTCACACCTTTCGGCCTTAGAGGTATCAGTTTACATGTGAATGGACTCCCTCACGGACGTGATTATGAAATGTTTTACAACGGAGACCTATCTCTCTGTACTCGACCTTTTTACGACTTAATAGCCAATACTGTATCATGCAATGATAGTGGGACAGGCTTAAATCTTGAAGAATACGCAAAGAATAGTAATTTATACGCTTGATCTTACTGCAGACCTTTCAGCTTGTAACGCCTACCATTTGAAACAGTTTTGAGAAACGGTACCCTAGACTAAGTCTCTCTTTTCTGATCGAGTCTACAATCACCCCATCACTGAGTAGTGTCTTATCTTGAGCATCTCAACTCATTGAAATTGACCGAGTACGCAAGTACTTTTCGAATTATTAAAGATGAATGAAGAGGAAATAAAATCGGTGTTTTAAAAATCGAACCTCCTTTTTAGGAGTGTTTTGCTATTAACGAATAAACTCTGTAAAGCTTGGAGGAAAGGATTACCTGCCCTTCATATTCAATGACATTGCTCGTCACATCACCTCAACAGAACATTGGATTTCCGTTTATAGAGCAGAAAACGATACTGTTCACATATTTGATTCTTTGAACTTACAATTTATATTGAATAATCATTATATCCTTATTTTTTAAAAATATATAATGTAAAGCTGTGTAAAAACTATTCTTACTCTGTTCAATCCCTATATTACCCAATTTTATGTTGGAGTCTATTGTATTTATTTCATTATATGTTTTTTTTAAAATAACGTATGTTTTAATAAACTTGTAAAAATATATTTAATGCTAAAAATTTGTATGCTCCATGATTTTAATAGTTTCCTGATTAATGTATAAATGCTTTAACAAATGAAAAAAACGCGACTTTTTCTTCCCTTTAAAACTGTAATATAAACAAGGTTTTTATATAAAATTTCGTACAATTTATTAAAATAAAATGTTTATATCACAACAAACTCTGTGTGTTTTTATTCTTACATTACAAATAAAAAAATAAAAAAAGTATTAAAAAAAAAAATAAAAATAGAATAAAAAATAAAAAGTAATAAAACAAAAATAAAAATATAAAAGAAACATAATGTTAATAAATATATGAGTTCAAGCAGTAAAGCAGAAGTTAAAGCAGGAAAGCAGAAAGTTAAAGCAGTAAAGCAGAAATTAAAGCAGTAAAACATGAGTAAAGCAGTAAATGCAGTAAAACAAAAGCATACTATCCTTAGGTAACACCTCTATTGATTTTACTGATCTTACTGCTTTAAAGTATGTTAATGTATATTGTAGTTAAAAGCAGTAAGGCGAGAGTTAAAGCAGTAAAGCAGAAGAGTTAAAGCATAAAGCATAAACAAAGCATACTATCCTAGGTGTTCAGGTAATAACACTCTATTTGATCTTAGCTGATTTAACTGATTGTAAGGCATGTAAGTATATTTAATAAAATTTTGTACAATTGGTAGTAAAAAATGAATGACTCATAGTATATTGAAAAGAAATTCCTTTGAATAGTTTTACACTTGATATCTAATATTTTTTGTTCGCGGCGTTAATATTGGCGTCTGCGGTACGCCAAGGCACGCGGCGGCGGGTAACGCCGGGGGATATGGCGCCTGCGGGCGCACGCGCGCGGCGGCGGTTACGCGGGCGGACAATATTGCGCCTGCGGGCGCACATGGCTGCGGTAATATTGCGCCTCGGGCGCACGCGGCGGCGGTTTTCGCGGAGGGGCTGACCTGCGGACGCGAACTCTGAAACGTTTGCGGCCCTTCTCAACTGTGTCAACCTTTAGATATATATTCAGTCGTGGATAAAGTGTTCAGAAAAATACTAACTCAATAGTAGGAAGCATGTTCTAGCAACTTGTAATAACCACCATTCGATTTCCTTATACCTTATAACCTAGGGGTAAGACACCCTATAGGGCCTATTCTACGGCTAGGGGAGGCTAGAAAAGGCTTGAAAAAAGTGGCTCTCAGTTGGCACTATGTGGCACTCACTTGGCACTATGTGGCAATCACTTGGCAACTATGTGGAACTCACTTGGCACTCATTGGCACTCCACTTGGCACTCACCTGGCACTCACCTGCCACTCATCTAACACTCATAGAACACTAATAGAAAATCCCTAGATACTCTTTACGGTGATTGGGAGCCATTAAAGGCATCAAGTTAGCGTGGGTCAAAA
>JABUQX010084609.1:7500-12500 GCA_015478945.1 Trachelipus rathkii
CCAAATTTTACTTAATGCGGCAAATTTCTTCAACAAAAGTTTTCCAAGTTGGATACATGAGGTTGTATGCTTGTAAACTAAAGTTTTACGATCGATTCTTTGTAAATAAGTCCGTGGAATAGGACCCATAGTTCATATACAGACCATTATCAGTGGTTTTGACATGAATGCTGTAGATAATGAGCGTCAGACATTAATACTCGATTTGAATGTCTTAAAAAACAGATAGGCATTATTAAGCTTAAGTTTCGTATGTAAAATTTAAGCATGACAACTCTTGAATCCTATCTGATAGAACTGATGTATATGATCTATGTCCCTAAGCATAGTGAGGGTGCCGTCGACATATCTTATGTAAAATACGGGGTTAAAGTTGTTTTGTTTCACGAAGGATTTTTTTTTCCAGATTGGACATATACCGAAGTCTGCAAATGTAGTCCTAGTGGTGAGCCATCGACACTCATCAGCTTTGTAGATATAATGTTTTCTTTAAATATTAAACGTGTTTTGGGTCAACAAATTATATAAAAGGTTCCTCATATGTTGTTCTGATATTTCTGGTGGGGGTAGGTTTATCTACTGAGTGATATACTTCGTTAACTTATTATGTCACATCGTTTCCAAGAACCGGTACATTTTGTGACAAAGACTCTACATCAAGTGAGGCGAATTATTAGCTCTTCAAGTTTTAAAGTTTGAATAATTTACATAATGTTTCATTATTTGATTTAACTATAAAAGAGTTATTAAGATATTATTATTATATTATTACTTATTATTATTATTATCTATCTATTATTATTATTATTATTAATTAATTATTATTATATATTATTATTATTCATTATTATTATTATTATTATTATTATTATTATTCATTATAATTATTATTATTAGTTATTATTATTATTATTAATTATTAATTTGGATATTATTTTAATGAACTAGGATTGGCTTCATTATATTATTTCAGAGCTGCGAAGAAGAAATTTTTTGGGGTGGAGCCGAAGCCGAAATTATTTTGTAAATGATTTTTTTTTTTATTCATTATTAATTATTATTATTATTATATTATTGATATTATTATATAAATTATTATTATTATAAATTTTATTATTATGATATTATTATATTATTATTATTATTATTATTATTATTATTATTATTATTATTATTATTATTATTATTATTATTATTATTATTATTATTATTATTATTATTATTATTATATTATTATTATTATTATTATTATTATTATTATTTTATTATTATTATTATTATTATTATATCATATTCATTATTATTATTATTAATTTATTATTCTTATTATTATTTTATTTAATTATTTTCATGGAGGCAAAGCTGCAAGGTTTTGGATGGAGCCGGAGTCAAAATAAATTTTAATGGTGGACCGCAGCATGGAACCAAAAAAGAATGCTGCTCCGGCAATCATAATTTTTGTAGTAATTACATAGCCCAACACAAAATTTGCTGATATATGTGAGATTAATTTCTTATGTATTTTGTTGGTTTTTGTCTATCGTCTTCAGGTTTGACGCTATCCATATGAAAACATTAAATAAAAATCCAGTTATGAACTGAATTGTGCCCAATATTTTTTTTTTTTTTTTTTTTTTTTTGCTAATTTCATAAAAGAATAATTCCGATCTCTTTTTTTATTTTTATTTGTAACTAAACCAAATATCTAATTTTAGATATGATTTATTGGACAGAGAGACGCATCTTTTCTATTCAAGTCAAATCGAGTTTGTATATCCAACCGTTTTTGCTGAAATGTTTACTCAAAATAAAATTATTTTGCATAATTTTTAATATTTTTCATATGAATAAAGGTAAAAAACTAAACGTGATAGACAAAACCAATATGATTTTTATATTCAGCGTCATTATATACATAAGAAACAAGTATCGGATCATTTGCAACAGAAAAACTAACTAAAACTAACTAACTAACTAACTAAATATATATATATATATATATTATATATATATATATATATATCTATATATATAGTATATATATATATATATAATACTATATATAAATAAAAAAATAATATATAAATATATATATATATATATATATATATATATATATATATATATATATATATATATATATATATTATATATACATAATAATATATATTTATAATATAATATATATATACTATATATATATGAAGTATAAGTATATATATATATATATAAAAATATTAAATTATTTTATTTTATTAATATATATATTATATATATATATAATATATATATATATAAATATATATACATATAATATAATATAATATATATTATAATATATATATATATATATATATATATTATATATATATATAATATTATATATATATATATATAAAATATTTATATGATATAAATATATATTAATACTATATATATTATATATATATATATATCACTAAATTCTTAATTTTCTGTTTAATGTAGGATCCGAAATTGTGAAATAAAAATATTTAAAAAAGAAACTTTACCATGGCAACATCACATAACTAGGATGTGCCTAGGCTTTAATATTAATAACAAATATAAAATTCGTAGAATTTTACTAGAAATCACCTCATACACTTGTTTATTTCATGTGGTTTCCGAAATTATGAAATAACGTTTAAAATGAAACTTTATTTTACCATGACAACATCGCATACCTGAGGGAGCCTAGGCTTTAATATTAATCCCAAATGTAAAATTCGTAGATTTCTTCTGCGAAGATACCTCAAACAGTTGTTTATTTAACGTAGTATCCGAAATCATTATTAAAATAGAAATGTTTAAAAATTAAACTTTACTTTACCATGACAACATCACATTCCAAAGGTGGCGTGGCTAGGCTTTCAATTTAATCCCAAATATAAAATTTGTAGAATTCTTCTGAGAAGACTCCTCAAACACACTTATTTAATATAAGATTTGAAATATAAAAAAAAAATATTTAAAACGAAACTTTATTTTGGTTTACCATGACAACATCCGAATTTTATAGATAAAAAATAAAATTCATTTTAATAATATTTTTTATTTTAATTATAAGCCGACGTTTCAGGAAATCTTTCCAATTTCAAGGATAAAATATTAATGAAATATAAATCAATAAAATTATATACTAATTCTGTTAAATTCATTAAAATAATACTAATAATAATAATAATAATAATAATAATAATAATAATAATAATAATAATAATAATAATAATAATAATAATAATAATAATAATAATAATTATAATAATAATAATAGGTCAACGTTTACATTAGACGAAAGCCATATCTTAAAAAGTATGATAGCTACAGTAAAATGAAATGCATTTTTGGAATCCTGGTTAAATTTTAGTTACGAGAATGACAAAATTAATTAAAATAAGCAAAGAAAAAATACTTATTTACGTAGTGTACGATACAATTGAAGGAGAATGGTCAAAGGTAAGAATGAAAAACCCTTTTTAAACCTAACCTATTATAGCCTAACCTAACCTAACATGTCCTAACCTAACCTAACCTAACCTAACCTAACCTAACCTAACCTAACCTAACCTAACCTAACCTAACCTAACCTAACCTAACCTAACCTAACATAACCTACCGTAACGTAAGGTACACTAACCTAACTTAACCTAACCTAACCTAACCTATCCTAACTTAACCTAACCTAACCTAACCTAACCTACCCTAACCTAAGCTAAGCTAACCTAACCTAAAGTAACGTAAGGCATCCTAACATATATATATATATATATATATATATATATATTATATATATATTTATAATATATTATATATATATATTATATATATAATATATAGAATAATAATATATAGTATATATAATTAATAAAAAGAAAATTACAAAAAATTGACATAAGAGATGAAGTTTTTAATTGCCTACCTTTGCACTTACATTTGAAGAAGAATAACAAAACTTGACAGATCAACAATTTTTAGCAAGAAATCCACGGAGATGCCAGCACTGAGTAAACATATTATCATATTCTATAATTATTGAGCATAATTTTTTTGTGTTTCCCAATAAAATTTTACCCGGATTCCACAAATGTAATCATTTTAACTGGTAGCTGATAGCAGTTCTAAGAATGAACAATTTACGTATAAAAAATACTGATAGGCCCATACATAATAATAATAATAATAATAATAAATAATAACTAATAATAATAATAAAATAATAAATATAAATAATAAATAAAATAATAATATAATAATTAATATAATAATAAAATAATCATATCATAATCATAATCATAATCAATAATCATAATAATAATAAATGGATGATGATGATGATATGATGATGATGAATGATGATGATAGATGATCGAGCACAAACCATGAATGATGATGATAATAATAATAATAATACATAAATAATAATAATATATAATAATAATAATATAATAATAATAATATTCATATGAATAATAATAATAATAATAATAATAAAAATAATATTAAAAATAATAATATAAGAATTCAACATCACCTTTGATTTTATAAAAGTTTTTGGTTTTAAATTTCCAATGTTCTAAATATCTATTTTTGTACATAATTTAATTATTTCCTTAAAAAAATCTTTGAAAATAATTTACAGGAGAAGAAGATATATTTACATAGATCTTCCCTGACCCGTTTCGTCTCTATACCTGAGACATCTTCAGAGGATTATTTCTTGTAAAGCGAATGAGTTTTTAAATTGAATATATGATAGTAAATCAAATGATATATGAGTCTGACTGATAATACTTAAATTTTAATGTTGATGTCTGTCTGCGTGTTTTTGATGTAGTGGCCTCAGTAATTTTAAAGTTTCTGAACTTCAACACGATCCTTATCAATATTGTGCAGTGTTAGAAATATTACCAATAGTTGATTGACCATGTGCCATGTTGAAATGCTCAAATATTTAGCTGGGACTGTAGAGATGTTGATAT
>JABUQX010084609.1:17500-19452 GCA_015478945.1 Trachelipus rathkii
GGTGTTATTCGGAATGGCCAATTGGAATCCCATTAACCTCTGAAATATCCCAGTCTTCTTAATTAAAGAATAATACTTAGGGGCTGCAGCGATCTAGACTGTCCCAGTCAACCCAATAAAAGTTAATAATTTAGAAGCCGCTTTAACCTCTAGAATGTCCCCAGTCAACCCATATTAATAGTATAAGAATATTACTTAGAAAGCACCGTATTTGAACCCAGTAATAATAACAATATGAGTAATAACTAAAAATAGTGAAGCCACATTGACCCTGGGAAATGTCCCAGTAACTCATATTAAAGGGTAATATAAAGACACTGTCCCAGTCAACATAATTAAAATGCATTAGCCCTTCTAGGCAGTCAACATAATAAATAATAAACAAAAATAATGCCCAAATGCATGGGCTATCTAGACTTTGTCAAGTAAACAATAATAATTAATAATTAAAATAATAATTAATACGATAATCCCTCTAGTGTCCCAGTCAACCTTATTATAAATGGGGGAATGAGTATTTAAGAAGCCCATGGTACTTCACAGACTGCCCCAAATGTTAATAAAATTAATAATGGGAAACACATTATCCCTCTAAGCCCAACCTATAAAATTAAGAATTAAGAATAATTTTTAATAATAATTAATGTAATTAATGAATAGTATTTATAATTAAGAGGCCACATGGGCCTACCTAGACTACGTAGTTTATTTTTAATAATTTATAATTAAAAATAATAATTAAAAAGTGTTTTATTAACCTCTAGAATGTCCCAGTTAACCCATAATAAATAATAAATAAGAATAGTATTTCCAGAAGCCATGGGCCTATCTAGACTATCCCAGTCAACAGCAATAATTAATAATTAAGAATGAATTTATTTCTATTACTTAATTGCCAGTTTGATGACCCTTTGCTTCTAACTCTTATTTATTAACTTAGTCTAAAAAAGACCATGCGGCTTTTTAAGTATTATTCTTATTTATTATGAGTTGATTTTGATATTCAAGATGGATCAATGTGGCTTCTTAATTATTATTTTAAATGTGGTATTGATTTGACTTGGACGAATAGATAGGCCCTATGGCCATCTTAAGTTTTATTACTTATTTATTATTTATTATGTGTTGACTGGGACATTCTAAGTGAGTCCAATGCGGCTATTAATTATTAATTTTTATTTGCATTACACTGGGACAGTCTAAAAAGGACCATGCGGCTTCTTAAGTATTATTCTTATTTATTATGAGTTGACTAGGACATTCTAGAGGGTCAATGCGGTTTCTTAATTATTATTTTTAATTATTAATTATTGTTGGTTGACTAGGACAGTCTAGATAGGCCCATATGGCTTCTTAAGTATTATTCTTATTTATTATTTATTATGGGTTGACTGGGACATTCTAGAGGGGTCAATGAGGCTTCTTAATTATTAATTTTTATTGGTTGACTGGGACAGTCTAAAAAGGACCATGCGGCTTCTTAAGTATTATTCTTATATATTATGGGTTGACTGGGACACTCTAGAGGGGTTAATGCAGCTTCTTAATTATTATTCTTAATTATTAATTATTATTGGTTGACTGGGACAGTCTAGATAGGCCCATGCGGCTTCTGAATTATTATTCTTATTTATTAAGTATAATAGATTGACTGGGACATTCTAGAGGGGCCAATGCGGCTTTTTAATTATTAATTATTGTTGGTTGACTGGGACAGTCTAGGTAGGCCCATGTGGCTTCTTAATTATAATTACTATTCATTAATTATTCTAGATTGGATTCTGCGTCTTCTTACTGTCTCTTTATATATATATATATATATATATATATATATATATATATATATATATATATATATATATATATATATATATATATATATATATATATATATATATATATATAGATATATATATATATATATATATATATATATATATATATATATATAT
>JABUQX010084610.1:0-5000 GCA_015478945.1 Trachelipus rathkii
TTTTTTTTGTCTGTTTGTTTTTGTCTGTTGTTTTTATTTGGCTGTGGCTGTGGCTGTGTGTGCGTGAAGAATGACAGATTTGCCCAGACGTGGACTTTCTATCGACTTTACAGACATCCGCGGCTTAAAATGTTAACTTTGCCTCTGTGAAATATCACTCTCTAAACTCTACCTAACCTGTTGCTTTGTCCTGAGACTCAGATGGGCTAAGAATTTCTCCTCTAACTCGTTTAATATATCCAACTATAACTTATTTTCATAATTTCCGTCAAAGGGAGGAAGTAATGTGCTTATCTAAACTAAACACTGACCTGTAACACGTCTGAGAATTTGAATCTCACTAACCTTTGATGTTTATGATTAAAAATCTTTCATCCTTCTAGCTTTCCTTTAATTTGTGCTTCTGCTACTAGGTTTCTCCTAACAGACAGATGCTTTCAGGCCTTTTTGAATATCTTAACTACTTTTCTCGAGACTGTTATAACTTCTTCCCATCCAAATACTGAAGTCCTCTCGGTTCGAGGGATTCTCAATTTTGTTATGGACGGCAAACATCGGTTGGGATCCTTTCATACGATTTAGGTGGGGAGGAGGCGAAATCATTCAGCATTCTCAGCGATCTGAGCAACTAATTAAAGAACCAAGCACATTCCAGGATCGCCCAACCAATTCATTGAACACACTTGACTGCTGTTTCACCACTAGTCTTCCTCTTTAATACACCACTCTTCCGCTCCTATCCGGTAAATTCTGACCACAACCTTATATTCTTAATTTTAATACCTTTTCTCTCCAACAGCTCCATCCTGCCCCACGCGTTTTTTCTGGCACTGCGTTGATTGGGCGGATTCGAGGGGCCTTGGTTGCTTCTCGCTAACTATAATTTGGAAATGACTGCTTTGTCTCTGGATGACGCTTCGACTCTGGCGATAAGGTGGGGCTGTAAATCGTTGATGCGTGATTGAGCAGGTTTCATTCCTTCTTCGACTAAATTTTTTTTCTCCTCATAGATCCATGGTTCTGATCGTGCTTGTTCCTGGCCGATTAAGGCTAGAGAACAGTGCGGTAATTGGGAGTGGGAAAATTTCTCGTTCTCCTATCACTCTTGCTAATTTTTCATTCTGCTAAGAAATCAGTTGCAGAGATACTCTTCGACGATACTCTTTTCATCAAACGAAAGTGGCTAACCTCCTTGGTCTCCTACTGATAAACTTTTCTGTCCTCTGCCAAAAATATCTTAACAACTTCTGTAAATCTGTCTTTCCTCCTCTTATTCGATCTGAATGGTTCTGTTGCTAATTCTCCACTGAAAAGGCCAATCTCTCGCGCTCTATTGTTCCTCTAACTCAACCTAGACGATACTGGCATTCCTCCTCCTCCTCTTCTTCTCTCAGGTGTCTAATGCCATTGCCTGTGATTACTTTATCGGTGTGCATGGATCTGCAAATATACTGAACGTTTAGGAAGGCGTGGTGGCCCCGGATGGCATTACTCCCTCGAATTTTGAGGGAGTGTGCTTTTCCTGCTGACCCCGCCCTCGTTAAGCTATTTTTTCTATGTCTCCAATACTATCTTTCCCTCAGTGGTTCGAAGCACGCCATGTCCAAAAGTTCCGAAAAAAGGTAGCGCTCTAATCCTTCAGACTATCGCCTATGCTCTCACTATGCATTCTATCTCAGATTTTGAAACCCCTACTGCAACTCCCTTTCTTAGGATCAATCTGGAGTCTCAATTCAGCTCTTTCTGATCGCCATACGCTTCGGCGCTCGAGGTCTCAATAGCGATATACTTTCCTATCTACTGATTTATGGTTTTGCCGCCCTCAGGAACTACGGGGAAACTTGCGTGGTGGCGCCTTGACATATCCAAGGCATTTGACCAGGTATGGCACGTGTCATGCTCTCCAAGCTCCCCTCCTTTGGGTTTTCCTCCTTCTCTTTGCTTACTTATGTCTATTTTCTTTCAAATCGCTCCAATATCGGCTGTGTTGAGTCGGGCGACTCTCTTCTTTCTTTTTCTCTCATAAGTGGTTGTTCCTCCAGGGTTGAGTCTAATCTCCTACTTTAATTCCTCTTTTCATTATGATCTTCTCACCTGCTCATCTAACTCTATCACTCGTATGCCGATGACTCGACCCCGCACTCTTCACTCATTTCAATTCTGCTCCCTCTTATACTTTAGAATTGCCACTCTCATTTAATCTGTTTCGCGATTCTATTCGCTCCTGACGTGGAGGAAATTTCTGGTGGGGTCGTTCTTAACTTGTGAATTTCAATTCCTTAAAACCCAAACAACTTCTTACAAAAAGTCTTCCCCTCTCTAAGAACCTTTACACTTTCCTATTCTCTTTCGACGGTTCTCTCGTCTTCTCCTGTTGACAATATATATTTACAACCATTGCTTAACATAAACAAAAAAACTTTCTTGGAAATCTCAACATCACAAACGTGTTCTAGGGTGGCCTCTTAAGAAACTGGGGAGTTTCTGTTAGGCATGCGAGACTTTTTTTTCCTCTTTTCAGTTGCTCCTGCTATACAAGGGGGCCTCATCCGCCTTGTATGGAGTACTGGTCTCATATTTGGGGGGGCTCTGGTTTTCACCCGGCTTTTGGATAGGGTCGAGTTCAAACGCCAAAAAGGCTTATAAACTGTTTGGACGCTTTCTAGTTCACTTGACCTCTATCTTTGCTGGCGCGATGTGGGTGCTTTATCTCTTTTCTATAGGTACACAAGTGTACGGGAAGGAGGCAGCGGCAGGAGCTCGGGAACTTACTCACTCGCCGTACACAGCTTTATCGGCGCCCTCGTAGCACACAGGGGTGCTGTGTCGCGCATTGAAGTTTTGTGTTGATATTGTCGGTTTCGCAGGCTTGTTGCGCATTTGGTGCTTCACTTCTTTCTGCCACCCTCTGTTCTGTGGAATTTCTTCCATCTTCTGTGTTTCCTGCTGAATTTAATCTTTCTCACTTTAAAGCCTGCGTCTGTTAGTTGATGAATAACTGATGTGTGCAACACCCCCCCCCCCTTGAATAGGGCTCTGAGCTTGAGCGGTGGTGACAACTGTAAAAAAAAAAAATTATGTTTTTTTTATCTATACAGTTACGGATGTATTCTGAGATTTGATATAGACTGAATAGGACTTGTTTTAAAGTAAAAGTGAAATAAATGTTTTTTAAATTCGGGTCAGGTGCATAATATTTTGTTCATCACAAATAGAGTGTAGAAGAGATAAACTATAAACTGTACGTGTTGTAGATTGAGACCTACCATCTGAGCACTTCAATAAGTGATAATTTTGCTAATTGTTTTGTTGGAAAATCACTGAAAACAGGATATATATACTTAGCGCTTCCGATGCGTTGAGATTATTTTCCATTAGTCATAAATGTGGTGTTAGGTACATCATAAGGCATTCCGGTGCCAAATGGTTCACCTCCCTTGTTCTCATATCCACATCCTTCTTATAATGGGGTAAATTCCCCTTTATCACAGATCATAAAACGCTATTAAAGACAACACTCCCCTATAAAAAAAAAAGATAACTATGCGATTAGTCTCAGAGAATCCGTCCATGTATAGAGTACTGCTCTCATATCTGGGTGTGGCTCTGGTTTCACCCGGCTTTTGGATAAGGCCGAGTCAAAGGTCAGAAGGCTTATAAACTCTTCTATACTTTCCAGTTCACTTGACCCACTATCTTTGCGGCGTGATGTTGGTGCTATATCTCTTTTCTATATGTACCGCAGCGGCAAGTGCTCAAGGGAACTTACCACTCGCGTACCACCACTGTTACGACGCCCTCGTAACACAAGGGAAGCTGTGTCAGCACATGAGCTTTTGTTGATATTAGTAACTCCAGACTAGTTTGCTACGGTGCCTCCTTCTTTCCTGCCACATCTATTCTGTGGAATTCTCTTCCATCTTGTGTTACCTGCTGAATTTAATCTCTCTTACTTTAAAGCCTGAGTCTATGCTCATCTGCGTAATTTGCGTTAGATGAATTTTTGAGGCGTTCAACAACCCCTCCTTGAATAGGGCTATGCCCATGAAAGGTGGTGACAACTGTAAAAATTCGTCGCTCTCCCATCACCACCATTTGGGAGTTGATGACCTCCGATGGTTGGGTTGGTGCCTTCAAGGAAATGCCGGCTTCTTCTGATGGAAGGCTTTCTTTCTTCATTAATTTCTGCAACCTTGAAGGTCTTTAAACTAATTTCCACTTTGTTGAGCATCACGTCTTCTTATCTAAACCTAATCTCTTATTCTTAACCAAAACTCAAGTGTTTAAGCGTTCTGACAGAAAACCCTATTCTGTTTTCTCTTACAGTCTCAATTCTCAATTTTCAGCCAAGGTGGTTGTTGACGTGTCTTTTATTTGCAGTCTTCCGATCTTCTACTTTATGACTTAATGTATCCGGTCAATCTTGTAATAAATTCATCTGTTTTGTATTATTGTCCCCTAACTCAACTGACTATCTTAAATTCTTGAATTCTTCAACTACTTAAATTTTAAATTAGAACAGAACATATTCTCTCTTTTTCACATTTCTCTGAAATCATCATTTTTGGTGGTTTCAACGTTGACAATCTCCAATGACTTTCCTTTAATTCTGAAATATAGTTAGTGAACTTGTCTACCACTTTTCTATCCAAAATAGCCTAGAGCAGCTGATGTAACTCCCTACTAGCATCCCTAATCGTCTTGGAGATGAGCCTCACATTCTAGATCTTTACCTAACCTCTAATCATTCTCCTTACTCTGTTAAACTCTTTCCTTCTCTGGTTCCTACGATCACATTATTATCTCTGTATTCTGTTCTATCTCTCCAAGTTTTCCGCAGGAAAGACCCTATCCTACGACGAGGAAACGTTTTTGTCACTTCGGTGAAAATCGTGGTCGTACTTGCCATCGTAAGGTTGGACTTGCGGTAGTACTTATGTGATTTTCCATAAAATGACTATTGATTCCGTAAGATGGGTCCAACGGAGGGTGCTGAACGC
>JABUQX010084610.1:10000-14605 GCA_015478945.1 Trachelipus rathkii
AATATTGCGCTTACGCCCTTGTTGCTGCATCCGAGCGAGCGAAGATTAGTCCTATTGGCTTCCATTCAATCTTGATGACGTAATCTCGTCGTAGACGAGATTACGTACCCCTGCACCCCCCGTAAGGGGGGACGCAGCCCCCTAAAAAAATAAAATGATCGTAGAAAGCTGACATTTGGATACGAAAAATCGATTCCCGATAGGAATCGATTCTAAGTCGAAAAACGATTCCTACAAGGAATCGTTTTTTTACGCACTCCGGCTCCGGCTCCGGCTCCGGCTCCGGCTCCGGCTCCGGCTCCGGCTCCGGCTCAGTCTATGGCTCCGATATATATATCTATAGAGGTTAAAGTTTTCGTATCGGGCTAAAATTTGGAGGGGGGTTAGATGGTGACGTAGCCTCGTCGTAGACGAGGTTACGTCCCCCTGGGTCCCCCAAAGGGGGATTCCACCCCTCCTTAAAAAATCGAAGTGCTCGTAGAAGGCTGAAATTTGATGAGAGGATTCAGAGTTGAATTTCTAGAAAGAGTTGTTTTTGGAATCTGAGGAGTTGGCATCGGCACCGGTGCTTTAGCCTTTGCGGTGCCGAGTTAATAAACATTCGTAAAACAACAATGTTGGCGTGCTTATATTAGTTATAGAATCCGTAGATCTCGAATATGATGATTATAAGTCCGTATAGTGTTTCTAGGACCCCCCATTGAGGGTCCCGACTGAAAAAAAGCACAGAGTTCATAACATTGGACGAAGAGGGAAGGAAGAAGGATGAAGGAAGAATAAGGAAGGAAAGAATGGAGATGGAGTCTGACTCAGAGAAATACGAGTTGACAGCTGCAACGGTGTTGGCTCCGGTGCGGTGCCGAGTTATTGAATATTTGTGTAATGATACAATATTTTTGTCTTTATAAATGTCCGTGGGTCTGTAGATTTTCAAAATAATGGTTTCAAACCATTAATAAAAAATAAAAATAAAAAATAAATAAATAAATAAATAAATAAATAAAATTTCTTACTCTTTTTGTTTATAACTTACAAATTTACGTTTTTACATACCCTAAAGCAGTAAATCAGTAAATCAGTAAATCAAACTGCCCTCCTCAACCCTTCTGTAATTTATTGATCTATTGATCTATTGATCTATTGATTCAAGTCATATTTTTTACTAAAATTGTCACGATTTACATACCCTGAAGCAGTAAATCAGTAAATCAGTAAATCAAACTGCCCTCTTCAGCCCCTCCTTGATCTATTGATCAATTGATCTATTGATCTATTGATCTATTGATTCATTTCATATTTTTACTTAAATTGTCATGTTTTACATACCCTAAAGCAGTAAATCAGTAAATCAGTAAATCAAACTATCCTCCTCACCCCTTTCGTGATCTATTGATCTATTAATCTATTGATTTAAATCATAATTTTTAGTTAAATTGTCATGTTTTACATACCCTAAATCAGTAAATCAGTAAATTAAACAACCCAACCTACACTACTGTCCAACCATGATCTACTGATTTATTGATCTATTGATCTATTGATTCAGGTCAAATTTTTACTAAAATTATCATGCTTTAACATACCCTAAATCAAGTAATCAGTAAAATAAAACCGGCCATATCACACTGCCCACATCATTTATGATCATTTGATCTATTGATCTATTGATCTATTGATCTATTGATCTATTAATCTATTGATCTATTGATCTATTGATTCAAGTCACATTTCGAGTGCATTTTGGAATAAACATAACAAATAAAAACTAATTCTTTATACCTGATCAACGAATATATCTAACGGTAACAAGTTTTCACATTAATAAAGCTTACTTAGCATCATCTGAACTATGAATTAATACACAACGCAAACCTGACACGCCTTAAATAAACATGAATAAACTGTTAACGATAACAAAGTTCCACACTTAAACACAGTAAAGTACTAACATAGCATACAAAGACGTTAACCTATATCACCTTTGTCAAGCATAATCTCTTACCATAACAATGTATAATTATATTAACATGGGTTATTTTACCCTAAAATTTATCACAACATTGGTCAACTTATCATACTGATCAACGAATCAATATGTGCTAACGTAATAAAGTTTCACATCAATAAAGCTACATAGCGGTAACATGAATAAAAAAATAAAGTACAAGACAAACCTAACACAACTTAAACACGGATAAACTGTTAACATTAACAAAGTTCACAATCAATTAAAACAGTAAATAAACTAACATTGCCTGCAAAACGTAACCAACTAATACTTTATTCAAGCATATCTCACATATTAACGTAATTTTACATTAACACACAGTAACATTTAGGAAAAATGTTTCATAACCTTGTCCGATTATCACTGATCAACGATATATGCTAACGTAACAAAAGTTTTTTACATAACATAGTAATATTAACAAAAATTTATGCATAACCTTACCCTAATATAGGTCATAAAGTTTTATCTGAACATTACAAAAAATAACAGTTTAATCCAAACATAACATAAAAATAACATAAGTTTTATCCAAACATAACATAAACAATAACAACGTTTTATCCAAACACATAACATAAAAATAAGTTCTTTTAACAAATATCATAGTAAAGTGTAATAGTTTTTACCGAATTTAAAGCAGTAAATCAGTAATCTTTAAATCAACGCGTCCCTCCCGCCCCTACTATTCCCACCCGTTCAAGACCTTTCGTCTATTGATCTAATGAATTCAGTGTCAAATAATGTGAGTATTCATTTCGGATAAACATAGTACAAAAATACCTTCTTTATATACTAACCAACGAATATATGCCAACGTAACATTGTTTTTACATTAAAAAAGCTAACATAGCAATTACCAGTATATTAAATAAATGAGCAAAGACAAAACCTAACCACCTTACGCACAAGAAACTACTAACATTAACAAAGTTTCCATACTTAACAAAGTAAAAGTACCCTACCACAGGGTACACAACGTAACCTATCACACTTTTTCAAGCATATCTCTACACATATAATGTTAATTTTAACATTAACACTTTGATTTGATTCGTCATTTCGAGTATCATTTCGTATAAACATAGCACAAAAATGAGTTCTTTATATCACTAACACAGCGAATCCATTGTTAACATAACTATATTTTTTTACATTATATAAAGCAAACATAGCATCATATGAACTATGAAAATGATGTACAATGAAAAAACCTAACACAACTTACGCTCTAATAAAATGTTAAAATTAACAAAGTTCCACACTTAATACCAGTAAAGTAAATTAACATTGCATACAAAACATAACCTATTCATATTTTTCAAGCATATCTCTAACATATTAAGTTAATTTTACATTGGCACAGTAATATTTAACAAAAACCTATCATAACCTTGTCTAATTATCATACGATCATCGAATAACTGTAAACATAACAAAGCGGGTTTTGGGCCTCAGCCCGAAGGGCTGAAGTCTTACCCCTCCTTCGAAGGGGTAATGCCCTCTTACACCCCTTCGGGGTAATCCCCCCTCTCAGGATTCACACCCTTTCAAGGGGCGCATCCCATTGGGTTTTCTCTCGGGAGGTGATGTGTTGCGGGTTTTGGGCCTCAGCCCGAAGGCCTTACCGCTCCTTCGGAGGGGTAATGCCCGCTTACACCCCTTCGGGGTGATCCCCCCTCTCAGAATTCACACCCTTTCAAGGGAACGCAATCCCATTGGGTTTTTTCTCGGAGGTGATGTGTTTTGCTATAATACTCTTGTTAATGAAAACTGTTTTATTCGTAAGTTAGGTATTTTGTTAAATATTTACTATGACGTATAAAATCTAACACATGGATTTTGTTAGAGAAATGATGAGTTCTTGTAAGATATTACTGTGTTAACTGACGCTGATGGTAGAAACGTGAGTCTAGGTTCAAGTTTTTTTGTTTCAGTATGTTTAGGTTTTGCCCAAGAATGGTTTGCTAATAGTCATATGTTATTCAATAGTTCAATCTATAATGTTATACTCGAAACGAGTGACACTTTGATGAAGATAGTGTCAATTCATAGTAGTTCAGGATGCTTATATCTTTGATAGATTGGTAACTTTGTTAAGGGATTTTTGTTAGATAATAAACGTCTTTACCTGTTGCTCGATATGAGGGGAAAAGTGGGAAACATATCGAGCATTGTTACTGACTGGTTAGCTACTTTAAACCTTTGATAAGTAGGAGAATTTTCAGGATGTTTTAGCGGATTATTCATACGAGGTTTGTTAGGTTTGCATTGGTACATTATATTCTAGTTCAGGTTAAGATATGATAGCATTATTGATGCTAAAAAATTTGCTACGTTAGCATATATTTCGTAGGTCAGTATCTAAAACTTATTTTTTTGTTATGTATCCAAATAATACTCGAAATATGAACTTGAATCAATAGTTTCAATAAATCCATAGGCGGATGGGTGGGTAGGGGCTGCAGGGGGATGGGTTTGGTTTGATTTACTGATTTCTACTGCTTTAAAATCAGTAAAACTATTACGCTTTTCTGTGATATTTTTATTCAAGTAATTATCTTTTTTTATGTTATGTTCAGGATCAAATTTTTGTG
>JABUQX010084611.1:2500-5000 GCA_015478945.1 Trachelipus rathkii
ATTTTAATGAACAATATTAATTTGATTCGATATAAAAAAAATTAAATTATAATTTTTGGAATTATTATTGGAAAAATATCGTAATATATCAAAACGAGAAAAGAAATTAAATTTCTTATGGGTAACTATTTTCTTTATATTTATTGGAAGTTAACATTTCTTTAGACGTATCTTTAATTAACTAACTAACTTCTTTATGGCCCATTGGAGATTGTACATATTCCTGCCAAATGATGCTGCAAGTTGTTTGCTTCAAATCCTTCAGTTTCGAAATCTTTAGGTCGTTAACTACCTACATAGGTGTTTAAGCACAGTAAAGGTATTAAAACCTGGTTTAAGAACTTTTCTAAGTAGATATACGGTTGAGTAAAGACATCCATGCTAGTATGTCTAGTATGAGGTACGACATTGACAAAATTCTTATGGATCAAAAGAAAAGAAGAACCGTTGGGCTCTGGAGTGCAATTGAATGTTCAAGCCCACCATGCAACATATCACATACAACCTCAATAGATGGGGGTCCAATTGTTTGGACACTGTTTCGTCCTTCAAATATATATATATAATAATATAGTATATATATATATATATACTATATTATATATATATATATTATTATTTACTCTATATATATTATTATATATTTATAATATATATATAATTATATATAATTATATATATATATATATATTATATATAATATATATATAATATTATTATAATATATCATATATCTATATATATAATATACATATATATATATATATATTATATATATATATTATATATATTATTATATAATATATTATATATATATACATATTTTATATATATTATATTATATTCTATCCTTTCTATATATATATATATTATTAGTGTTATAATATATATATTACTGTATATATAATTATATATATATATAATATTTATATATATATATATATATATATATATTTATATTATAATAATAATATATTATATCTTATATATATAAAATACACGAAATTTATATAATAAAAGTGAATTTATATACATGAAATTCAAGATAATCAGAACAAAAATTATAACATTAATAGTTATTTTTAAAAAAAAATCGTTGTGTGAAAAGAAAACATGGAAAATATAACTTTTTACAATAACGAGCAAGAGAACGGGACTCAAATCTGCCAAGTATATCCGCGAAACGAGAATATAAAATAATACGAAGAAAATTTAAGGGACGAATGTTATATATATAGATGAAAAGCACGTACATAGTAAGGAATATATATAGTATATATATATATATAATATTATATATATATATATATATATACTATAATATATATATATAATATATATATATAATATATATATTATATATTATATATATATATATATTATATTTTATAAATATAATATTATATTATAATATATATATTATATATATATATATATATAATATATATATATAATATATATATTTTCTATTCTTATTTTCTTCACCTTCCTCTGATTCCAAGGTTGGGGGTAAGGTGCTGTACAAGCATCGAAAGAAAGCGGTAAGGAGAAATGACAACGTCAAACAGGAAAGCCAGCCTTTAGCCTCAGCCCTCTGTACAGATTATTAGTGAGAGCTTCGTCACAGACAGAAAAATCACCTCGACGCATCATGGGACGCGCGGGACCCTCACTATGGTTAAATCGTCAATGTAGGGTTCATCCTGTGGCCAGGTGGGCACAACCATGCCCCCTATGCAAAACCCGCATTCTCTCCTAGTCATGCACCCTACTCTCGCCTCTGCAAACTCACTTCTCTCCTTAGACTTCGTTCTGACTCAATCCACTTTCCTTTCGTTCTCCCAGCCGGCTCGTTTCCCAACACACTACCACCTATCATCCGCTTACCAAGCCGCTATTACTCATACTATTTCCACATTCGACAACATCTCAAAGCATACTTTATTTATTACTCTCATTCTTACCGCCTTTCTCACACAACACAAACCGACTCTCTATACTTTCCATTTCTCTCTTTATAAATTACTTCTCACACCTAGCACACCCTAAGATTGTCATCTGAACACATTGAACTTTAGATCTATACTTATTATTCAGACATAGGTCTGCACTACATACAATAACAACAGGTACAACATACCCCTCTATGTAAGACCTCTAGCACACTCAAGCTAGTCCTTTGCTTCACCAAGATTTAATTGCACCACCACCCTTCCTGCCATTTCACCAACTTTTCCTCTACACTCTGCACTCGTAGTTCCATTCTCATCCACATGATACCCTGAATATTTAAACTCAACACTTGTTTCAGCTGCTCACCAATTAACATAACTTCCACTGAGGATGTCCTCACTCACAACACATAACCTTACTCTTATCACGTTTACTTTCAAGCCCATCCTTTAACACACCTGCACAAATCTATCTACCAATGCCTCTCAACTCTCTTCAGAATCGCCACACAAACCAAAACTATACGCATATATAATAGGTAGGCAAC
>JABUQX010084611.1:10000-12500 GCA_015478945.1 Trachelipus rathkii
TATAAAATATAGGTTTCCTTCGTAAATGTTTATTAAATTATATTCAATGCCAATTATGAGTATCAAAAGAAAACATTCAAGAATAAATCAATTTGCAATCATGTAATAATAAGAGATAAAACGAATTTTAAAAAGTGATTTAGAAAGAAATGTAACATGATAATTTTTTCAAAAATTTTACTTTAAATTTAAAAAATATTTATGATAGAAATTTTTTGGAATTAACTCATTTAGAATCACTATACTATACTATACTATACTATACTATACTATACTATACTATACTATACTATACTATACTATACTAGAATTCTTTTTGGAATTAACTCATTAAGAATCACTATACTATACTTACATATACTATACTATAATATACTATACTATACTATACTATATATACTATAACTATACTATACTATACTATACTATACTATACTATACTATACTATACTATACTATACTATACTGCTACAAAACGCTATAATATACTACATTACACTAAACTACTTATCACTACACTCCATCATTACACTATACTATGCTACACTACACTATTCATCACGAAAATTCACTTCACTATACTGCACTACAACACACCTACATAACACTATACTATACTATACTATACTATACTATACTATACTATACTATACTATACATCTAACTACACTTCAACAAGCACTGCACAATATTTCACTACATTATACTATACTATCTTTACAATACTGTACTGTCCAAATATATTACCTTTTTTTCAAAATATCCTTTTATACGGATTTTACAATTCATTTTAATATATATATATATATATATATAATATATAATAATATAATATATATCTGTATAATATATATATATATGAGTACAAGGATATACTAAATATTGCATATATTTATATAATATAATATATATATATACATATATCAATATCATATATTTGCGACTTAAAGATACGACCTATTTCTCCATAATATCACTGTACGTAACTATTAATCGCGTGTGTGAGTAAAGCCCCAAATGAGATAGAAGTTTTAAGCTGATAATACCACATATGGGAATCGTTCTGGACAATTATGGAAATTTTTATTGGACCCAATTGGTATTAAGCAATTGGTCCACGTCAGATAAGGAAGAGAGCAACTAACCATCTTAATGGCAATGCAATGGCACCGAATCTAAAAACTACCTATGATTTTAATTGCTGTTATTCCACTTTTCAGAATAGTGGCGAGTATTATATAAAATATACTTATATATATTATATAATATCAATATATATAATATAATATATATATAATATTATATAATATAATTAATAAATATATATATACTATATATAGTTATATATATATATATACATTATACTGTATATATACTATATATTATATATCATATAGTTATATCCATATATTCCATATTATATTATATATATTTATATATATATAACTATTTATACTATTATTAATATATATATGTATATATAACTATATATATATATATAATAACTATTCTTACTGTTTGATACACTATCAATCAGTATTATACCATGAGTATATCTAGGTCACTATATAACTTATATATAAAAAAATTATAATATATAAGATATAGTATATATATATAATATATATATTTATAATATATATATTATAAATATAATTTTTATATATGAAATATATATAAGCAATAATATATAATATATCTATAATATACATATCTAATTATACATATATTATGATAATATATCCCTATATATATATATATATGATGTGTGTGTGTTGTGTGTCGGTTGTGTGTGGTCGTGTTGTGTGTCAGAAAGACAAATAAAGAAACTAGGTCTTATTTCTTTACACCTACGAAATCCTAACAAGATTATTTTTATGTATAGGAATTTTTTACCCACTTTCGAATAGTTACCACTTAAAATTAGAACACAAAAAGGTTATGCTAAAAAATAGTAGCAGCCGAGACATTTCCCTCTTGAAGATTAGGCCAGAGTACAAAAAAAATACTCTTAGAATTAAATGCTTTTGGAGTTGCAATTTTTAGAGACTAGAAAATCTACATACTGATGATTGTTCTGCACTTCTGTTCACGAGGTTGATACTCCTCTCTACACTCGCCTCACTTCGCGCACTCAATCCGTGCATCAGCAAAAGAAGTAGCACACACATCGACATATTTTGCAACACATTATCACCTATTGTAAGACTTCAGTCACTAAAGATATTTTGGATCCTGTTCGTTATTTCCTCGAACACCACCTACCGATTTTTATTTTGACTATTTGAGAAATCGCGTCACTGACACGAAATCGACTGCTGGAAGCTTTTCAGATCTTGTCAAAGAAGTAATGAGATTAATGAGAGAAAAATTAATAATTTTATCTTTGGAATGCTGAAGCCGGAAAATCTTTGCCACAAAATATTTTTTCTTAGGAAATTAGACAATGAGAACTAAAGTTATTACCCCTCCTTTTGTTGAGAACATTAATATCTGTTTA
>JABUQX010084611.1:20000-29140 GCA_015478945.1 Trachelipus rathkii
GCAAAATTCGTTTCATCTCTTATTATTACATGGTTGCAAATTGCTTTTTCTAAAATGTTTTCTTTTGATATTCACAATTTTCATTGTATACAATTTATTAGACATTTACGAAGGAAAACTATATTTTATATTCTCCATCATATATTCATTATATATTCAGTATATATTCTATTCTATTCTATATTTCACACTTTATTCTGTATTATATTATATTATCAATAGTATTATGTTTTATTACATATATCTAATAAATTTTCTGTTCTATTATTATACACTTTCTTTATTCATTATGTTTTAGTATTAGAATTATTATATAGAGGTTAATAATTTATAACCCCATTCTACATGCTCCTCGGTATGAGAGTAGAGTAGTTGTTAGTAGATAATCTAATATTTTATTTTTGAAACTTTTATATTTACTCAATGGGTAAATAAAAATTCTTTCCTCTCGGCACTCGAGCTGCAGTAGTATTGTGGCATTACGAGGTAACGATCGGTACAATACAAGAAGGAGAGTTAAGGAGGGGAAGGAAAGGTGATGCGATATCCTGACACTCTCGAACTATACTATCCAACTCCTTAGCGGGGATTCAAGAATTCCTTATAGGGACGATTTTAAACCATAGGTGAAACGATAAAAAAGAACATATTTGGAGCCACATATTTGTTTGAAAGAATCCACACGGATTTTAATTTTCGTTCTTATTTCATTAGAAGCATCTAAAAATTCTTTCCTCCTTTTCTCTTCACTTTCCATATATTTATTTGTTCTCGTCAATATAAAAAGTCAGCGGTTAATACATATATTCCTCTTACGAGGCGTGACTTATATTGTAAGTTATTTATCATCAAGTTTTTGATGGTTACAAATAAATTAAATTAACCTATTAAATAATGTATAATTCTGTTTATTAATTGTATTATATATGCATCTTCGACAAACGGGTGAAGCGGCAATGACGCCGACTGTCATCTCTTCATTTTTCTTCAATAATATCTTATTTCTTTTCTAAAGAAGCTGTAAGATATATTTTACCTTTGTAACTTGAACAACTTCTACATATTTTTAAGATGATATCAACTACATTTTAATTTCATACATGTACACTTTTATATTGTGTCTACTTCTCACTTTCATCTTAAAATGCTTTGTAATATTCAGCCTTTCTTAATAAATAACTTTAGCTATTCACGGCATAATTAAAAAGTCATGTCTGTACATCTAGCTCTTTCAAATCATGATTTAATGACTCACTTTTCTTTAAAATTATTCTTGTTCACAAGAACACTATTATCATATTTTTCAATAATATTATTTTTCTTAACATAATGAACTTTTATTGCCTCATTATTTATAGTTCCCATTTTTCATTTTACTAAACAATTATTATACAAAATCCAAAATTCTATTCGCCCCATCAGTTTCTACCTGCTCAGCATCCATTTCTTTTTTTGCTTCTCACTCCTTTTCTTTGTATCCTCTCCAGCATTTTTTTTAATAGCATACTTATATATCCGAATACCCTAATCACAATTTTAACACTGAAGAGTGTGAATACTCGAGTCATACATTCAAGTGTTTGTATAAATTCTTTAGGACAAGATTTGGTACTTTAATAAAACCTCTAATAAGATTGGTAGTTTTCATTACTACATAGATTCTGCTTGCTAAAGTTGTTTAAAGATATTAGTGAGGGGTATCCTCCCAACTATCCACTTATCCACTTAACTCTTTCTTGGGCAATGTCTCTAAAAACCAGCTCAAATTTTGGTCTAGGAAGTCGTAGAGATGAAAAGGAAGAAAAGCAAGAAAGAGAGAATCGAAAAAGTTCTTTATCAAATTCATTTTGCTATCAATGTGGTTACTTTCCAACGTCAAGGGTAATTATATACGTACTGGTAACACCAACTCAGCAGAGCTCTACTAACTATCCCACCACACAATTAAACTACTTCCTTAAAGCAAGAAAATATAAAAATCCCAAACTCTTTTCTATTCATAATTTCAACACCAAAATATCTATTCAAAATTCTTGATAACTAAACTCTGAGACATGCAAATACTCAGCAAATTTAAGACCCCTTTTTTCAATTTTAACCCTGTTGACATTGAACTGTGACAAGCTTTTACAACACCATTCTCAATCTTCCCTTTTTCTCTTCTGTGGGATAAATGTCATCTTATTTCCCCTTGTTCTATATATTTTTCAGTTTTTACTTTATTTTCCCCAATATATTTTTCCCTTTCATGCTTCACTTCTCATTTATATATATAATAATATTTATATATATATATAATATATATATATATATTATAATATAATTATAATATATATATATATACTATATATATATATATATAATATTATTATATATTTATATAGTATATAATATATTATATATATTATATATATATATATAATATATTTATAATATTTATTTTATTATATATATATATATATATATATATATATATATATATATATATATATATATATATATATATATATATATATATATATATATATATATATATATATATATATATATATTATATATAATTATATTATTAATAATATATATATATATTATTCCGTATTATTTTATTGTCACAAAATAAATTTTATTTCACTTTATTACTAATTATTATATTAATAATTTCAAAATTTTTTATAAAGTACCGGCTTCGCAATTTCCCTAGATTGAGGTCATTTTATCGTAATTTTTTCCACGTTTCTTTTTCCACACAACGATTTTTTTATGATAACTAACTTAATATCATATTTTTGTTCAGATCCTTTATTTCGAATTTTCATATATAAATTCTCTATTATATAACTTGTCGTTATTATAAATTATTATATATTATATTATATATATATATATATATATATAATATTATATATATATATCTATATAATATATATAATATATATATATATATATATTATATATATATATTATATAATAAAATTTATATAGATATATAATATATATTATATATATATATATATAATTATATTATTATAGATATATATATATCATATATATAATATATATAATATATCAACTCATTTTATGAGTCACTTCCACCTTCACTGCACTCGAACAACAAATTAAAGTAAAAAAAAAAATATAACCAACAGAGGGTACAAAAGAAAAAGAAAAATTAGCACTTTAATTGTGAGATATTAAAAGATGAGGGGGGGGAACGGGCGTAACGTTTCGAGCACTCCCTCGTGTCTTTCTTCCAGCACCCAGATAAAAAATAAAAGGTAAATGAAAAGCAAAAAAGGAAATCACGGAAGTAACTACGAAGCAAAAAATAATGGTTGGGGGGTATTGAGATAATAAATATATTACCACTGTTACAAAATAGATGAATAATGGGGAAATTAGTTAGTAAATATAAATGTAGGGGGGGGGGGGGGTTAAGAAACATAATATAAATATGAATATAAATATAAACAAATATTAACTTAAATATGAACAAATATAAACATACATATAAACAAATATAAACAAACAAAAACAAACAAAAACAGTCACTTATATATAAAAAATTAAAATAAAAAAATAAAAAAAAAATACATGACACATACATACATACATAACATACATACATAATTATATATTACATAATATTATATATTATATTATATATATATATATATAATATATTATTATAGTATATATATATATACTATATATATATATATATATATATAATATATAGATATATATATATATATTATATATATATATATACATACACACATACATTAATACACATAATATACTTAATATCCTCACAAACACATACAGCATACATGACATGACATATACATATACATGACATACGAACACATACATGCATACATATGCATACAGTAAACACACATACACATATACACATACATATATATACACACACACATATTACATATGTCCACTACAACATACATACATACAGTATTATATTATATACAGTACACCACAATATACATATAATACATATACAACTTACACATACATACACATACACATATATACATACATATAACACATACACACACATACACATCGTATTACATATACAATGCAATATATACCACATATACACAATACATACATATACATACACATACAAATACACATACAAGATACATAACAATTACATATATACATACATATATACATGATTAGTATTACACATGACATATTACTTATATAACTACATCATTCACTCATATACAAACCGAAAACACTAAATAAATTACACATTACATACAACATACATATAATATATACATTACACACATACATACAAAACAATATGACACGCATACATACAATACATTACATATACACAATATATACGACACATATAAAACATACATTATATAAACATACCTATCAAATAAAATATACACACATACACATCCATTATATATACATTACATACATTAATACATACATATAATACCACAACATACATGACACAGTATAACATACATACACACATAATACATGATGACTATTATAAACATAAATACAAATTATAAACATAAATATAAAATATAAATATAATATAATGTAACATAAAAAATTAATATAAACAAATATAAACAATAAAAATAAAAACATAATATAAATAAAAAAAACCAATTAAAAGTAATAAAAATATAAAAATAATATAATAATCTAAAATAATAAAATAATAAAATAATAAATAATAATATAATAATAATAATAATAATAACATAATAATAATAAAAATAATGATAATAATATAAATAATAAGAATAATAATCAATAATAATAATAAATAATAATAATATAATAATAATAATAATGAATATAATAATAATTAATCATAATAATAATAATAATAAGTATCAATATAATAATAATAAAATATAACTGCATTGATTAAAGGTTGGTTTGGAAACGGTTTTAAGAAAATTATTTGTTATAAGGTCTATGTTGCAAAAACCTTCTGAGATATTGAAATTGTTAATATTTAATGAGAAAGGATTCTATTAATCGATTTTCGGTTCGGAGGATGATTGCAAAGAGAAATCTAGAGCGCTGTTCCAATTTTCAGAATGGTCACTATTGGACTGTATGTTGATAAATGGCATTTTGAATGTTGTGACGATTGACGTTATTTTTGTGTTGAGTGATTCTGGTGTTGAGAGTTTTGAGGGTCTCTCCGAAATAGACAGAGGGACAGTTCATGCAGGGGACGATATATACACCTCCTCGGGACTCTGATTTGGTATTGTTATTGTGGACTAGGTGGCTATGCAAAGTACAAGGGTATTTGAAACAATTACTGCCGGTTAGAAAGAGCTCTTTAATGTTAGTTGGAAAGGAATGTAAATGTGAGAATAGGGAACGCCCGATACAATCTGAGAAATTGTTTGTTCAACGGTTGTGTGATTATGGAATTTATTAAAGGCCAAACATTTGCAGGAATGTGTGTATGTGTGTATGTGTATATATATGTATGTGTATATGTGTATGTGTGTTTATGTATGTATATGTATATGTATGCTGTGTATGTATGTATGTATGTATGTATGATTGTATGTTTGTATGTGTTGATGTATGTTATGTATGTGTATATGTATGTGTGTATGTTATTATATATATATATATATATATATATATATAGATATATATTATATAATATATATTATATTATTTATTATATTATATAATAATATATTATATTATATTATAGGTATGCAGTGTATGCGTGTTAATATATATGATATTGCATGTATGTATGTGTATATGTATTTTTTTTTTTTTTTTTTATTTTTTTTTTTTTTTTTTATTTAATATATTAACTGTTGTGTTGTTTTTGTTTGTTTATATTTGTTTATAACTTTAAAATGTAGATTTGTTCATAATCTGTTAACATTTGTTATATTATATTCATATTTATATTTATGTCTACATTTATATTTATATAAATTTCCCATTAATTCATCATATTTAACGATATTGTAATATATTTATTACTCTCATACCGCAACAATATTTTTGTTCGACTAGGTTACTTCCTGAATTTCATTTTGCTTTCATTTACCTTTATTTGTGTATCTGCGTCTGCACAGTAGACACGAGGGAGTGTCGACAAACGTTACCTTCCCCCGCCTCTCTTTTAAATCTCAACAATAAATGGCTTTATTTTTCATTTTTTCTTTTGTAGGTTTTAATATATTTAGTGTTTATTCACTTTATATATCATATATATATATATATATTAGTATATATATTATATATAATTATATAATTATATATATATATATATATATATATATTATATTATAATATTATATTATATATATAGATATATATATACATATCTATTAGTGATGCCGCAGATGTCATTTTTTTCGCATCCGCGGTGCGGATGCGGATGCGGATGTTTGATATTTATATTCGCGGATGCGGATGTTTAATAATAACTTATATATTATATATATATATATATATATATATATATATATATAGATATATATATATATTATATATAATACTATTATATATATAGTATATTATCAGTTTCAGCCACATTCTGATTAAAATATTGTTTACCAGGGTGCGGACGGGACCCAACTCAAATGGACCCCCATCAACCTCTTTCCCTAACCTCCAACCTTAATAAAGAGATTGTAGCATGGATCATATATATTTTTTTTGCCACTTAGTATTGAAAATCTCAAATATGGTAAGTTGTGCTTGAGAGACATCAATATTTCTGCTGAGAGTTAATTTTCTTTTATCATAATAATATCCCTAACAATGCCTGAATACTTTCTCACTGGAACACTAGTTGGAGACGAAGCCAGGTATTTCCTTGGCAAGTTTACTTAAAGCGGAGGTCAAAAAAAACACATTTTTTTTCTTTGGCAAATTGGCTGATTTTCACTCACACCTGCCATAATCGGGAATGGCCATGCAACTCATTGGCTACTTGCTGGCAGTGTTCAATCATTTGCACTGCATCGTTTGATAATGCGTGTGTTTCTTTATCACTACTGGACTGTAGAAATTTATCCAGTGAATCTGTTATTGATTGCTTGTAGAAGATGTGGTCTGTATATTTTCATTTTTTCCTTTTAAGGATGCTAATTAATAGACTGTTCGATTTGAAGGTATCCTTCTACGTTTTGCTGAAGCTGTGGCGTAAACATTTTGCATTAACTTCCGCCTACTGATTGACTCATCATTTGAATTTAATAGTTTTTCTTGGTGATAGGTTTTCAATCATTGCCACTACATCTGTATGTATGCGTGTGTTTTTCATCACTACTGGACTGTAAGAAATTATTACAGTGTAATCTGTTAGTTGATTTACTTGGTAGAGTGTTGGTTCATGTAGATTTTGTTTTTTTTTCCTTTTAATGGGGGACAATAATAGACTGTTCAGATTGAAGTTTTTAACTGCACACAAAATAACTATTTTAAACGTTCTAAATATGTACAAAAAACTGCTTTACTAACGGAATTCTAAGTAAGTGAATAGTATGAAGCGTCATTACATTTCACAGAAACCAAAGCATTTTATCTTACCTTAGTTTAATTACATCTTTCAATCTTTTAAACCGTCATCTTTTCATTTGAAGTGGATCAAAATGCTGTCCTTAGCGTTGAGAGTAAATAGGTTAACATCCGAGACAGCAAGCTCTAGAGGTGCTTGAATTCTTTTTGTAGCTTCTCAAATGCCATATATAGCTTAATGCCGTGTGATATCTATGTCATTCCAAATTAATAAGTTGTTACACTTTGGAAAGAACTGCGTATGAAGCAGAGTTCTTTGAGCAATATTTCTTCCATCATATGAAGTGTACTATTCCAGCGACTTGGAATTGTTCTTTGGATAACATTAAGATAGGATATCCGCAGTTTTTGATTGCCTTAACTCATTGACATTTTCATTTTCTTTTCCAGATTCATCTTAAGTATTTTTTTATAAAATTCTTTATACAATTCTCAACAATAAACATCCGCGCAACAATCCGAGGGCAAGCGCCGGATGCGATGCTGGATGCGGATCTTTATAAGTTGCGGATGCTCCGGCGGACGGATAGCGACGGATTGTTACCTGCTCACTATATATATATATATAATAATATATATATAATACTATTATATATATATATATATATATATATATATTATATAATTATAATATATATATATATATATATATTCATTTTGTTTTGATATATTACATATTTTCCATAATAAGTTTAAAAATTATAATTTAAAATCGTACTCTAGCAAACTTTATATTTTTCAGTAAATTTTACTTTTTATTTTATTAAAGCATTGCATGATGTTCATGTTCTTTACACAAAATATAATTTTGTTTGTAAGTCATTAATATATAATCTTGCGCATGTAATTCTTCTAGACTCCTAGACCGATCTAGAGTTTAGAAGAATTACTAGCACAAGATTGTTGAACTAACAAGCGAATTATTTTGTGTAGCACTGAGCTATAATGCAAATGGCTTTAATAAAAAGTAAATTAGTGACACAATATTAATTTGGTCTCGATTTAAAATTATTTAAATTATAATTTATGGATTATATTGGAAAATATCGTAGATATATCGAGAACAAAGAGAGAAATTAATTCCTAAGGGCATAACTAGCTATTTATTTTTATTTATTAGAAGTTAACATTGTTATTAACGTACTTTAAATTAAACTAACTGACTTTTTATAGGTGTGTGAGATCTGTACAATTCTTGCCACATACTGCTGCAAGTTGTTTTGCTTCAAAAGTACTTCAATTTCGAACATTTTGATAGCCACAGTAACTACTTCAGAGTGATTTTAAGCACTATAAATGTATAACCTGGTTTAGGAACTTTTCTATGCTATTAATATAATACGGTTTAGTAGGCTTGTTGCTAGTATGTCTAGTATGAGAAGGACAAAATGCCTTACAAAAATTTTAGCAATCGAAAGAAAAGAAGAACCAATTGGCTCTAGAAGCGCAATTGAAACTACTTTTATACACATCAATAGCTGGATGGTCATCGTTGTACCCATATTCGTCCTTCCAATATTTATATTAAATTATATATATATATATATATATATCTCTCTCTG
>JABUQX010084612.1:5000-10000 GCA_015478945.1 Trachelipus rathkii
ATATATTATTTTTATATATATAATATATATATATATATAATTATATATTCAGGCTTTCCGAAATGTACACAATACAAATAATCCAAGCTTACACACCAGATACCAACTATTCTGATGAGTAGGTTGATGACTTTTATGAATTACTTACAAATGTTCATATTCAAGAAAATCACCATTTTAAAATAATTATGGGTGATTTTAATGCTAAAATTGGGAAACATAAACAAAATGATAAAGCAGTGGGTGAATATGGTGTAGGAGAGAGGAACGAGAGAGGTGATCGTCTAATTGAATTTGCTGAAAGCTTAAAATTATATATAACGAACTCTTGGTCTCAAGGAGAAACAAAAAATGAAATAGACTTCATAATAACTAACAATAAATCTATCTTTCAAGACACGTCTGTTCTATATAGACCAAATACAGGGAGCGATCACAAAATGGTAAGAAGCAAGATCAAAATCAACATCAAACAACACAGAGCAATTCTGGTTCAAAAGAAATCATCTATTTGCACGTTCGAAATTACCATCCGAAAACCGGGAAATTTTTTTTACTAAAATTGAATAATAAATTTTAAATTAAATAATAAATTTTTAGAAAATTGAAGTTTGGATGACATAAATAATAAGATAATAAATAAGGTAGTGGAATGTACAAAAGAGACAGGAAGTAAAAGAAAAAAGGTTAACAATGGACGTATATCTCAAGCTACTAAAGATTTAATAGAACAAAGAAGAAAGATGAAGCATAGCAGCAATGTTAGAGAAAGAATAAATGCGACAGAACTAAATAAACTTATAAACAGGAATCTTAGGGAAGACATAAGAAATTACAACAATAGAGTAGTTCAAACTGCTATTGAAAACAATAAATCTCTAAAATAGGCGAAACAATGCACTGCACTAGGAAAACAACAAATGACAGCACTCAATGATAAAAATGGAATTAAAATAATAAATAGAGAACGTATAATAGAAAGAGTGGAAGAATTTTACACAGAACTTTACAAAAGTAGAGGGGAGATGCCCCTTAGTTACAATGGAAATGTTGAAGAAATTCCAGACATTTCTGTTTGGGAAGTTCAAAAGGCAATAAATTGTATGAAGAAAGGAAAGGTTCCGGGTGGCAACGGCATAACAATAGACATTATTAAAAAGAGGGTGAAGAGACCATGATTGAAACCTTAGCCAAACTATTCACACTATGCTTAAGAGTTAAAAATGTTCCTAATTCCTGGACGAACGCGAATGTAATACTACTTTTCAAAAAAGGAGACAATCACGATCTTAAAAACTACCGTCCAATAAGCCTACTTCCAGTAATTTACAAGATTTTCACAAAAATTATAACCAATAGAATAACAGCACAATTGGATTACAACCAACCACACGAACAGGCTGGCTTCCGTAGTGGGTATAGTACGAACGACCATCTACAAGTAGTCCAATAACTTATAGAAAGATGCAATGAATATCAATTACCACTTTGCATTGCATTCATAGATTATGAAAAGGCTTTTGACTCTGTGAGCATAAGCTCGGTTATAAATGCACTGGGTAATCAGGGAATAAACAACAACTATATTGAAATTCTAAAGAATATTTATTCGAGAACAACTTCTTCCTTTTTACTATACACAGAATCGAAAAAAAAAATAAAGATTGAGAGAGGAGTTAGAGAAGGCGATACGATATCTCCAAAACTATTCACTGCGGTATTGGAAGAGATATTTAGAACACTAGACTGGGAATCAACAGGAATAAATGTAAATGGTAAATATCTGAGTCATTTTAGGTTCGCAGATGATATAGTATTGTTTACTTCAGATCCTCTGGAACTAAAAATCATGGTTGAAAATTTAAGCATATCGAGTGAAAGGGTTGAACTAAAAATATATCAAAAACTAAAGTAATGTTTAATAAGTTTATAAATCCCAAGCCCATAAAAATCGGAAATACAACACTGGAAAAAGTGGAGGAATATGTGTATTTAGGACAGATGATATCTTCAAATGGGGGCTAATAAATGAAATTAAAAGAAGAGTGAAACTTGGATGGGTGGCAATGGGAAGATTAAGTCAAATTTTCAGGAGCAAAATGCCTCTATGTTTGAAAAGAAAAGTATATAATGAGTGCGTTCTTCCTGTCATGACATATGGAAGTGAAACATGGACACTAAATGTCAAATCAATTTAAAAATTAAGGTGTACCCAGAGAAATATGGAGAGATACATGCTGGGAATATCACGCAGGGATAGAATATAGAACACTTAGATTAGAGAAATGACAAAGATCAAAGACATCATAACGACAGTTAAAGAAATAAAATGGAAATGGGCGGGTCACGTAGCTAGACAACATGACAACAGATGGACTAAGGAAATAATGAATTGGTGCCCTATATACGCCAAACGACCAAGACAAAGACCTAACATGCGCTGGGCAGATGAGATTAGGCAATTGATGGGAATCACCTGGCAAACCATGGCAGATGATATAGAGAAATGTGGAAAATAATGAAGGAGGCTTATGTTCCTCCAGTGACAGAGAAGGGCTGTTATTTTGAACGAATATATATATATATATATAATTATATATATAAAATTATATATATATATATATACTATATATATATATATATATATATATATATATATATACTATATATAAAGATATTTTAAGCAAAGTAGAAATAAATAGAGAAAATCTAGTCTTAAAGGTCCGTTGTCACTCAAGAAAGTCAACGTTTCGAAGAGTGACTTTCTTGGTCTCGACAACAGAACTAAATTTCCTTTAAAATCTATTAAAACAAATAAAAATTAAAAATAATTGAAAATACAAAATAAGAACTGAAAATAAATTCAAGCAAAAAGACAGAGTGGCGTCACATTCTTAATCCTTTTTAATCTTATCCCAAAAATATTAAATTATTTCAAAAGGCAAGTCCGTAATATGATCTGAGTTAGCCCCACTGCTTGGATTGGATAAATTAAAACATTATACTGAAATGTTTAAAATTAAAATATTACAGTAAAATAGTACTCAATCAATTGATTTAAGTTTTTATCTTTGGAGCGAAACAAAAATTCTGCACCATTCCAATTAATAACATGATCTTCTTGTGATAAATGTAGGTGATTATTGGAGTCAAGGCATTAATTTGTTCAAGAAATTGATACAATAAAAAAGAATTAGTATAATAGCAAAGAACATCATCTACATACTCTCTTGCAAGAAAAGACTTGAGAATAAAGAGGTGCACGTGGAAGAAGTCTGGTCTCAAAGAACTCCATGTAAATGTTTGCTATGATTGGACTCAAACTACCTCCCATACTTGTACCAAATATTTGGCAAAAAAAATTATTTTGGGACGATGACTAGTATATTTATATATATATATATATATATATATATATATATATATATATATATATAATATATATAATATATATACGATATCTAACAAAAAATTTGTTATCATACATATATATATAAATTATATAATATATATATTATATATATATATATATATATATATATATATATAATATATATATAATATATATATATATATATATATATATATATATATATATATATATATATATATTATATATATATATATATATATATATATATATTATATATATATATATATATATATATATAATATATTAATATATATATATATATATATATACTCTAGATTACATAACTACATACCTCTGCACACACAAACTCACAGGCCTTTATAAATATAAAATCTACATTTCTGGAAAGAATCATTGACAATAATTATAAAAATTTAAAACTAAATTAAATCCTTCAAACGTTCTAATATTTCATTAATGGATAAAATTTTAACATGTTCTATATTGATTACATAAGAATTTAGACTGCAACAAATTTAAATTGTAATATTATATTCAAAATGAATAATGTTTATATATTCTACACTTATATTAAGTTTAATATGAAATATGTGCTAAAAAAAAGGCAAACATGCATTTTCTATGTTATTAAGAAATTTTATACTCTAATATCTCACGCATTTTCTATAAATTTTAAGATTTTTTGCTTCTTATGTATACTATATTTTTCATGGAATTTATATATTATTATAGTATCTTTATTATGTAATTTCTATATTCTTAACTTTTTTTACTTATATATACTATATTTTTAATGCAGTTTCTAAATTATTATAACAATATTTTTTTATTCTCATGTAATTTCTATAATCTTAAAATATTTTTTTACTTATATACTATATTTTTAATGCAGTTCCTATATTATTATCTAAATTTTTTCTTCCTTATGCAATTTCTATATTGTTAGCATGTTTTCTATTTATATACTATATTTTTAATGCAGTTTCTATATTATTATGACATTGCATTTTTATTTCTTCTACTTATGATTTATTTAGCGTTGTTTGATTGTCTTGTATTGCATGTTGAGACAAGGTTCGCGTGTCTCGGGTTCATCCCAATCATTGTGCGGAAGCGTGTTTAAGAATGAGGATGAAGCGAAGAAAAATGAAAAGGAGCTTCATGAAAATTAAAATTGAGCTTCCGAGGGTTTTTACCTCTTCTGACCTTATTTATTTAATTTTTGTCCTATTTTATTGCTGTTATCATTATCAACATTATCATTATTATTAGTATTATCACTATCACTATCACTATTGTTATCACTATCATCATATTATTATGTTATAATATTATCAGATTTAACAGATTATTATACTCGGATCATCATCATCATCATCATCATCATCATCATCATCATCATCATCATCATCATCATCATATTATTATTATTATTATTTTATTATTATTATTATTATTATTATTATTATTATATTATTATTTTTAAGTAATTTATTATTATTGTTCCCATCTTATAATCATTAATTTATGGTTACTGAGGTGGAACTGAAAATTTATTATTATTATTTTTTTTTTTTTATTTATTATTATTAATTATTTATTATTA
>JABUQX010084612.1:15000-23505 GCA_015478945.1 Trachelipus rathkii
ACAGCGTGCGTGATAAGCTTATGTCGTCGTTGTGTATATTTATGAAACACGGTGTATATGAAATATATATATATATATATAATACTATTATAATATTATATAATATATATATATAAATATATATATCTATATATATATAATATATTATATATATATATTATATAATATATATATTATATATACTAATATATATATATATAAGTATATATAAATATATATATATAATTATACTATTATAATATATAATACATATATATAATAATATATATATATATATATTATATAAATATATATTATATGATAATATATTGATATATAATATATATATATACTATATAATATATATACCACCTTCTTCTCGCCTCCGCTCGATCTCATATCTACCGGCCTCCACTCCCAAGACCTTCTCGCCACTCTCTGCCCCCCCCCCCTAGCATCCATTTCACTTGGGCTTTTTCTCTCTTATTTCTCATCGTACATAACCCTACTCTCTCTCTCTCTCCTCTCTCTCTTCTCTCTCTCTCTATCTCCTCTCTCTCTCTCTCTCTCTCTCTCTCTCTCTCTCTCTCTCTCTCTCTCTCTCTTTCTTTTTTTTTTTTTTTTTTTTTCTTCATTCTCTCTTTATATTTTCTGCTTTTTTCCAGCATTACCTTCAAGGGCCTTATTCCCGTTGCCTGTATTCTGCTTCTTGTAACTGTGTCTGATGCCCAACTCTCCGCACCATACATCAATATGGGAGTCAAAATATTCTCGAAAATGACTTTTTTTGCTACATCATTTGCACATTCTGATCCTTCAACAAAGGGTAGAAAACGTTCACGCTTCTTTCTCATTTTTCTATTCTTTCGGCGATATCTTCCCCTACTCCTCTCCTATTTCCGAACACACTTTCTAAATACTTAAAACTTTCTTTTTTATGTTACTTCCAACTACTTGCATATCTTAACCTTTCCTATATCTCCCTATTTACTCTCATCACCACCGTCTTCTCTTTATTCATCTTCAAGCCCTCCTCCTCGAAACATATATTCCACCTTTCAAGACCCTCCTCCATGCCCTCCACCTTCACGATTCAAAAAGCGAAATCGTCGGCTTATGCCAAAATACTCCATTCATTGCTCTTATCTCATCCTGCTTCAAAAAATTACTTATAACCCTATCTAAGTAAGCAATAAGCAACAGGGCAGATGACACACTTCTTTGCTTCATCCCCGTTCTCGCTTGAAACCATCTCTCATTTTTATGTCCTGTCATCACCTTTCATATTCACAATTTGTACAAGCACTTAATCATATTTACCATTCTCCCGAAACTCCATATTCCTCCTCTGTACATCCCCACATTTACACATATCTTAGTACCGAATCAAAGGCTTTTTTGCTCACCCCAACATTGAATTCCCACGTCTTCTCTACAATCTGTCTTAAACTAAAGACCAGATTCGTTGTTCCTCTATACTTCCTGTACCCATGGTTATCGTATTTCAACTCTGCTTCTTTACTCACTCTCAGTCTTATCTCTATCATTCTTTCACATACCTTTACAATATGATTTATCAGGGATATGCCAATGTAATTTTCACAAATATCAGAATCTCCTTTTCACTTATGTATCGGCACGATTATTGTTCTCCCCCACTCCTCCGGCACTCTTCCATTCCCCAGCACCTATTCAGCAGCTTTAGTATATACCTCTTTGTTTGGCTCCCCGCCTCCCTCACCAGCTCTATATAGAACCCACACCATCCTCACCAGGTGCCATATCGTTCTTCATCTTCGCAACAGCCTCCTAGAACTCATCCTCCGTAAACATCTCCTCTACATCTGCAAATTATCCCCTCCCCAACACTGTCCTCAATCTCCTCGTTCTAGAAAGGCTCAAAATATCCAGTCCATCTTTCATTTATTTCCTCCGCCGTCACTATCACCTCTCCTTCTGCATTTTTTATGTTGTTTAACTTCTTTTAATCCTTCCTGTGTGATTTTGATAGACCATACAACAAAGATTTATTTCCTCTTTGATCTTCCTGCAATCTCTTCCCCTTCAGCTCTCTCTCTCTCTCTCTCTCTCTCTCTCTCTCTCTCTCTCTCTCTCTCTCCCTCTCTCTCTCTTTTTCTCTCTCTCTCTCTCTCTCTCTTCATTTTATTGTTTTTGCTTCATTTCTTGCAATTACATACTCCTCTCTCGTTTCCGGTGTCCTTCTCCTTAACCATGTTATCATTTTTTTTTGTTTAATTGCATCCCTTACATCCTCCGTCCACCACGATGTATGTCTCTTCTCTCCTCCTCCCATTCACTCCTTCCCAGCACTTCCACAGCCAACTCCTTCCAAACCACTCTTACCCTTCATTCTCTTTCTCATCCTGGTATTCGTGGTTCTCACTCACTTTTCTCTTCTCTTTCTTTCGTTTTTTTGTTCTTGTTTCTTGGTTTCTTAGACTTTTTATCTTTATGATTCTCTCTCTCTCTCTCTCTCTCTCTCTCTCTCTCTCTTCTCTCTCTCTCTGTTTGTTTTCTGGTTTCTTAGACTCTTTATCTTTATGATCTTCTTACACATGTTTTCTGATTTTTCATTTTAACATTTGCCACTATCATCCGATGATCTGCGTCCAAAGAAACCCCAGGAATTACCTTCACGTTACTCACTATCCTCTTATCTGATGAAATGAAATAGTCTATCACCGATCTCTGGTCAAAACCTCCCGTATTCTGGTTCCATCTATATCTTGTATATATGTGTGTTTCTCTATGTTTGAAAAAGCCATTCATTATTTTAAGGTTATTCCTGACACACATATCTATCAATCTCTCACCTTCCAAATTTCTCACTTCCTCTCCAAAAATCGGTCCATGGCACACATATCTATCAATCGCTCACCTTCCAAATATCTCACTTCCTCTCCAAAAGGTCCAATGAACTCTTCCACTCCTTCTCTCTCTCTCTTCCCACTCTAGCATTAAAATCTCCCATCATTAGAGTCACCGCGTTTTCATCTGCTCCATACACTTCTTCCAGTTTTTCTATGAAGGTATCCTTCTCTTCCTGTGTGCATCCCTGCTGCGGAGCGTACACCTGAAAGATTCTATATTTTTTGCTTCCCAGCTTCAGTGTACATACCATCAATCTCTCATTGATCAGCCGCACCTCTTGTATGTAAGGAGACAACCTCGGTCCCATGATAATGGCAACTCCATGTCTGCATCCTCCTCTCCCATCCCCTCGAGAACATCAAAACATAACCGTCTCCCAAATCTCTTCCACTCTCTCCATCCCAATTCTAATCTGCTCCAATCTCATGACATCTATATATTCTCTCCCTCATCACCTCCAAAATCTCACCCTCCTTATCTTTAGTAGTAGCTACATTCAAGCTACTCATTTTAAATTTGGTCAAAATCGTGTTCCGTTTTCGGTTAAAGGGTCGTCGTCTTTGAATCCGTCCTGTTTCCGAGGGTATACTTGGAGAATTGCTAGCCAAAGTTTTTCACCACATCGGCTTGCTAGGCCTGTCTATGAACCCTCTCTCCTTCTCCTTCATCCGGGCCATTGGGACCGGCATTGCTGCCTAGATTTATTCCCATAGCGAAATAAAAAATATTATATATATATACTTATATATATATATTATATATTATATATATATATATTATATATATAATATATATATTATATATAATAATAATAAATTATATATATATATATAACGTTGCCCGATCGAAAAAAAGTTTCGGAGCGCTCAATGCTGGAAATTATTGTCTGTTGCTATGATGCGGTGCGGGCCGCGAAATAAGCTACTGGTGTGCCAATTCTCCTTGGTTGGTGTGCTGTAAATTATATATAAATATATGATATATATATATAATATATATATATATATATATATTATATTATATATATATATATTATATATCTGTAATATATTATATTTAGATATAATAGGGATAATAAGTAGTGAGGATAAATAGCGTAGGTAGTAGGGTAAAGCATGTAGTATATGTGTAGCCTTATAATCTTTATATCTATAGTGTAGTATAGGATTTGAGTATATAACTAGGATAACTCACTTATAACATATGACTCTCCAGTGGGTATTAGTGGGGTTATATATCGAGGCTGTGTATATATTAATGGTTATGATATATATGTGTATATGCTATGTTGGAATATTTATTATTATTAGGTTAATACTTATAGTTGATTTAGACAGTGATAGTGATCTCATTCAATGATACCTAGTGAGTATTTTCATGTTAGTGATGAGGTATACATCTCTTATATATATATGTAGTAGGATTATGCTAATATATATAAAGGTAATAGAATACTCTCATAGTCAGTTATTATAGTTGGTTACTGCGTGTTATCAGATATAGAGGTACCACTTTAAATATGGACAGATAAGGGGGGAGAGTATATAGTATCATCCACTCGAAGAGATATATATTGATAAATTATGAGAAATGGTAGTACCTTGTTATTTATGGAATTAATGTTCTTGATGTATGTCGACGATTTTGTGTTGACATAAAATTGTTACATTCCTCTACATATCATACATTTCTCCAGTAACAAATTGGTTCGAGCTTGTCTCTCGCTTCTATGTTAATGTTTCAGCTTTTTCTACACGACTATTTTTTCCGCCCTTTTAAAAAATGCAACCTATGGAAACAATAAACAAATAAATGAATGTAATAATTCTTTTACACTAAACAACACACTTATCTATTTTCATTTCTTACCGATTAAGTATTTAAGCATTACCATTTTTCTCTTTATAAATATAACTGTTATTAATATGTAAGCGATTAAAGTGGTGAGAATCGCGAAGAACAAGAGAACTGTACAAAATAATGAAATTATTCCTCTTCAGGCTAGACGACTTTTAGTGTAATTAATAATTCTTCGCTACTCTATAGATATAGTGAGGAATGGAGTATATCAACAAACATATATAAGGTATATATATATTATAATTATATATTAAGATTAGCGACGTAGTATATATATATAAATATATATATATATATATATATAATATTATATATATATATATATATATATATACTATATTATATATAATATAAATATATAAATATATATATATATATATAATTTCCCTTTTAAATCGCGAGTCAGTCCACTATAAATTTCCAATTCGGCAATCGGTGTGTATCTATAACCTTCTCTTGGCGCCTCAAACGCACGATGGTATTAGTTCGAATCTCCTAGTCATAGTGATGAATTACCTATGAGTATAAGAAATTTATATTCTAGGTAAAGTTTATTCCCCATCTACTTATGAATTATAATGAGGCTATATTAAATTGAGCTACTACTATACTGATAGATATATATGAGTATGTGAACTATTAAATATATTTAATATAATAAAATAAAATAAATAATAAAAAATATAATTTATATAATAGAAACTAATATCGAATATAATATATTAAAGATTAATCCTAACCTATGAAAATTAAATGGGAAATTATTATTAAGTATCTCTTATTTATTTACCTGATAAGGATGTACCCCTATAGATATAAGTAAAGGTCTCAATAATATCATACCTATTAAAGTAGACCTATTCTATATATATTATATCGGCGTAAAATAATGTATATTATCTAATGAATCGTATATTATATATATATATATTGTCAGATATTATATATATTATATATATATATATTATATATATATAAGTAAATAGATAATATGTAATTATGAGTGGAGAGTAATATATAGAGAAGCTAGGAACAGGCGTAGTTTTTTGAGTTGAATATGGTCATACGATGATTTATGCTCTCGAGAAAAAGTTAGTTATGTTTTATAAAAAATTTTTTATAAATATTTGATCATTACTGATTAACTGATAAACTAAAGTACATTGAATAAGTAATAAATAGCGAGTGAAGATGAGTTTATGTGTTGGTTATTATATATAATAATTGATGTTAATATATATATATATATTATATAATTATATATATATATATATATATATATATATATATGTGCTGGTATATAAGTGATTGAATAAGTAGAATGTAATATGATAGAGTAGTATAGGTATATATATATATCATATATAGTATTATAGTAGTATAGTAGGAGTTACGATTCTGTATGATAGTGACCTTATATTAGTATAATAGGCCACGAGCTATGGTTAGGATTTTTTTAGTTATAACTATATATACTTATTATATCATATATATTAGTGTATATTATATTATATATATATATATTATATATATATATATCTATAAGTACTCATTAAGTATAAATTCTTAAATAGTTAAATGTTTAATAGGTGATTATATTATTTGAATATAAATAATGTTAATTCTATAAAGGTTAATGTTATGGTTATATATGTTGGATCAACTATATATATATGTCATCAATTCTGTTTATATAAAGCATAATGATATATATATTACTCGGATATATGCTTAATCATATATATTAATCATTTGTGTGGTTGATAATACTACTAAAATCAATTAGGAGAGAAATAGCGCTATTGCGATATCTCATGTTTCAAGAAAAGTGTCAGAAGGATGTTATACTAATCTTGCGCATGACCTATATTTTTTTATTGAGAAATGACGCATCCTGTCTCAAACAAGTACGAAAAGAACCTTTAATGGACTTCCGCACATTATGGTTCTAGGTCACTGCGCTAAAAGGTAGTGTGTCTCCTCTTGAACCAAAATGAATTGATTTTTGTTGGGGGACCTTAAAGGTTTAATAGACTGCATTTTAAAGTTAATTTATATAGATAATTATTAGGATATTTACGAAATATAATAGTATAATAACAAGTTTGGTACTTTTGAGTAGATTGACGCGAAATAAGAAATACATTTGATAGTAATTAGGTATATGAGGGGGAATTGATATATAATTTCCTATTTGGTTGAATAAGGGAAAGATATGGACTATCTCTGTATATAGTTATATAAGAATTAAGCTATTTATTTCATAATTCTTAAGTAGTATATTCTATAATAAGTTATATACTATAGATATTATTTGTTAGTTAGTAGTACAGATATATAGAATTATACGTGATAGTATATCGAAGTTGAAATAAAGCAATATAGTAAATTTTATATAAATTTGTGTAAAGGATAAGGTGATGGTTGAAGTATTAATAATGTGATGGTAATATCTAAGAGGGGTATATATATAATTTACTGGAGCAATGGGTATAATTTATACAGATCTTATAATTCATAGTTGTTTTTATGTATAAGATTTAGGTTAGTGGGCGTTTGTTTATATATATATAATTGGAATAAGGAAGATAATAAGGGAAGGGATATATATATATTAAGTGTTAATATAGAAAGATAATAAAGAGGAGAAGTTAGCGTGAAACAAGTGATAATAAGAAATAAAGGTTATCTAAGAGCGCTTGCAATTAAATCAGTATATTGATTATAGTGAACTAATATGTAATCCGAATCCAAATATACTGATCCTAGAAAGCAAAATGAAGGAAGCCTTATATTTGTTAATAGGTAGAGCAATAGAGAAATATGTGTATATTAGCTAAAGTATAGAATAAGTAAGTAATTATGAGATTATATAACAGTAATAAGTTGAGTGATTTGTGAATGTGAAATGCAATGGGTGATGCAAATATCGTAATTAAAAGAGTATAATATAAAATAAAAAGAAGGCGTGGTATATAATATATTAAGTCTAAGGATGAGATAATATGGTGCAAATTCTCTCACTAGTATTAAGCTATCTACAGATTATGCCATATTACATCTGGCTTCTATCAAAAAGTATAGGTGTTTTTGTGTAAGATGCGAGAAAGATGTCTCTAATGGCTCTAGTTTATTGAGTGTAATGAATTGAGAAATAAAATATATAGGCTATATATCAAGTTATTTTATTCCTCTCTTGGCCCCAAAAATGCCATATGTACATTGTTACAGTTATTGCAATATGAGTTAACATGAATTTAAAACAATTTGTCTTATATTGAAACAAGTATATTTTGTGTGTCAAGAAGTATAATTCTTATCAAAATTAAGATGGTGAATGAGCGACCTTATATACAATGTCGCTCATACATGGTAATATCTCTTTTATCGGCAAACTAGCTTTTCTCTTGGAATGAGTAAAATGCCGTCCATGCTCGTAAAGGTTAATCTATACACTAATCACTATTAGTTTTCAGAGAGAATATTTAAGTTTGAGCTAAATGCTGCACTAATAATATTACATTATTTTAGGTTCAGTGTCACTAGGGAAAGGTGCTTTTCGTAACTGATTGAAAGCACCATGAAGTAAGCCTGAAGATTTCTCTTGTGTAGAAATTTCTGGGAAACATTCTTCATCACTCGAAGAAGATCTGGAGCAATTCTCAATCAATTTTTCTGAATCTATTCTCGGATAATCGAGACATAGGTTGTTCTGAGTTTCGTATAAGTAGAGGTTAATTGTGGTTGATATCGTGCGTCTGCTAATCCTACTCT
>JABUQX010084613.1:12500-17500 GCA_015478945.1 Trachelipus rathkii
GTTCTATTTTAATGTATAACAACTTAAAGAAAATAATATTTTGTAATCATGTTTCATATTTCGTGCTAAAAAAGATTCACAAAATAATTTAAACTAAATTAAAATGAAATTAGTAAAAATAAAAGTAATAAAATGTGAAAATCAGGTTTTTATTTACAGGACTGGTGGATAAACAAACCATCCTATACGACAGCTGATTAAATGAACAAAAAAAGAAAATTCTCAGAGTAGCATTCAACATTTTTTTTTACAAATTCATTCTGACTGAAACGTCACTACCATAAGAAAATTAATAAAAAATTATATAAAAGAAGCTGTATTTTCTCTGGGAAAATGGTCAATGAGCACCTTATCTCATGTATAGCATCTATATGATGCCTTACGAGGAATGTTCTCCTATATATTTCAATATAAAAGTGTTAATCATACACCATATTATATCATCCTTCACCAATCCAATATATCTATTACTCAAACACCGATTTCGTTTTAAATATTGTGAATTTTTATATACACAGGCTATCAGAAAGAGAAAAACAGGTAAAAAATTCCTTCTCTCTCTCTTCTCTCGTCTATCTTCTCGCTCTCTATATCTCTCTCTCTTCCCTCTCTTCTCTCTCTCTCTCTCTCTCTCTCTCTCTCTCTCTCTCTCAAACAATAAATATTGGAAGGACTTATATTGACAAATACAAATATGATTTATGTATAAAATTTTGATTTGTGAAAATGAAATTAAAAAAGTTATAAAATAAAACACTAAAATTTAAATTGAAGCTGTTCAATTAATTAATTTATATATATATATAATATATATTATATATATATATATAATATATATATATAATATATATATATAATTATATATTATATATATATATATAGATATATATATATATATATATATATATATATATATATATATATATATATATATTATACATATAATATATATATAATAATATATATTATTATATATATATATATATATATATATATATATATAATATATATATATATTATATATATATATAGCTGGAGGGGATTGTAAGGTGGCTTTCCTCTCGACTTGCGTCATGTTCTTCTACTACTTTTCTGTTTCAATTATGTGCAGCAAGCCTCACCCGCAGTTCTTGGAAAGGAAGATAATCCTCCTTTCCCAAAACTGGCGTGAGGCGCGCAATATATATTTGAAACAAAAAAGTAGTAGATGAACATGTAAGTTGAAAGGAAATCCGCCCCTTTCCAATCCAATCCATACACTTAAGTGAAAGCTCGTCACAATAGAAAAAATCCACCTTAGGGGATCACAAGATGGTGACGGATCCTCAGTATGATATTTCGTCAATGTGTTCTACATTCTCTAGCGCACATTTTTCTTCGCCCATCAGTTTCTCAGTTACTTGACGCACCCATTCAACCAAAATACCAGCATATATCTTCTGTACAACACTCAATATTTACCATTTATCAACTTTCTCAAACTACCTATTACCTCCTCCCTACTAATTAAATCATTCCCAAAATACCTACTTTAGCTTACACCATCAAACCCACATACATTTTTATCACCTCTTTATTACAGGTAATGTTATGAAGGTTTTCGAAGTGTCCCCTCTTCACTCTCCTCGCATCCACTTCATCAATCACGAGAGAACCATCCCTATTCATTATTCTCTAAAGATTTCTACTCTCTTTCTTAACCTTTCAAACTTCCTTCCAGAACAGCTTCCTATTCCGTTGTAAGTCCCCATTCATCCTCCTTTCAATCTGTTAATTTACCTCTTTTTTTTTATCATGCATATGCAACAATTAGCCTTCCTTTTTTCTCCTTATATATTTCCATACATCTTTCTTTCGAGACCTCATTACTGGTATTTAGCATATTCAATCAGGCCTCTTCCTTACTTATAACCGCTTGCCTCACCTTTTCATTCCATCACTCATTATTGACAATCTTACTTTCTGCTTTAGCTCATCCACATATTTCTCTTGCACTATATACTTACAAAGGCTTCCTTCATTTGAGTTCAGATTTGTTCAGTTTCACATTGTTCACATTCAACTGATTTATTTGCAAGTGCTCTCACATACTTTTCCTTATAACCTTGTTCACTTAACTTCTCACTCTTAATTCTCTCCACTTCCTCCCTTATCTCTTTCCTTTCATTCATGCATCCACCAACTTAAGGGGAAGGTTCAATTATAGCTGAGCCCCATCTAGCCTCTACCTAAAAATAGACATAAAATTCATAATTGTTAGGCAATTTAGATCGGAAAAAGCAAACGGCAGCTTTTCTGACGGCTAAAACATCGTTTTCGAGTGTTTTCTGTGTCTGTAGTCATTGTTTTGGTATTTTCATTTTTTGAAAACCTTTGTTTTTGACATTAGTCATTACTCCTCCTACATATTTTTTCGAAATGACTTCAAACTTGAAATATATAAAGATTGGACTGTTATCTAAATAATATGGGAACTGAATTTTGATATTTGACCCCATATTTGAGCAATGGTCGATTTTCAAAAGCTACTTTTCGGGGTTTTCAAATAGAAAAATTGCGATATATTTTTTTTCTGTTTATCCGATCTGCATTAAATTTTCAGGACATTTTTAGTCGGAGAGTATACATATATTTTATTTAGATAATTTTTTTGCATATGCAGTAGTTTTGAATTTTTCCTTGGAACAAATTTATTAAAAAATATATTTTTGGAAATTTGTGACATTTTTTGGGAGTATGCGGAAAAGTTATCTAGGTAAAAAAGATGTATCTCGCCCGACTCTATACACCCTGAAAATTTGATGTTGATAGGTTGTGTAGAAAAAAAAATCTCAATATTTCACTTTTTCTAAAAATAGATTTTTTTTTGAAAAAGTGAAATATTTGACTTTTTTTTCTAATCATCCGATCAACATCAAATTTTCAGCAAATGTTTAATTATTGTTTAATTATTGTTAATTAACTCGTTTTGATGTTATAAATTATTTAAAAGTTGAGTTTCCATCTATTTACTAAGAATGTATTAGGAATATGCTTTCATTTAGAGCACTTTTTTTAAATTACTTTTTTATTAGAAAAAAAACAATAAAACAATGTTTTTTACTTTTTTAAACCTAAAAAAACCATGTTGGTTTGAACCATTTGGTTTAAACCAAACAAACCTGAAAAAATACCCTCTCTTCTCCCCGAAAACAATCTTCTCTTTCGTTAAAAATATAGGTATATGACACTAATCAAAATTTAATTTTCTTCTCTGCCACATGAACTTTTAGGTGAGTTTTTTATTATACCGATCGTGCTGATTGCGAAAATGATGTTAAAAATTCTATACACGTAAAAAATTTGTGTGACAACGGAAAGTTTAAATAAAACCGGCAAATATAAACAAAAATCTGTCAGCTCAAATTTAATACAGGGATATATTAAAAATGTTATTAAAAAATAATATATATACTATATATATATATATATATATATATATATATATATTATATATATATAATATAATATATATATATTATATATATATATATATATAGTGGCAGGAGTGCTGGGAGAGTTATTTCTTTTTCTTTTTCCTCCATTTCGAAAATTGGTGTAACCAGTTCTGTAGCCCGTGGAAGAGGCCAATTCTGATGTGGCCGGTGGAGGTGATCTGTCTCTTAGTAGACAGAAGAGAGCTCGGCCTCTTGTAGGCGGAAGATTTCCTTGCCTCTTTTGGCAGGAGGAGAGTTCAGTTCCTTTGTAGCCGGACAGAGGGTCGGCCTCTTTGTAGGCCTAAGCGGAAGAGCTGGTAGTTCTTCTTCCCCGACTAACAGGGCTTGTATTTGTAGAGGAGGGCTTGTAGTTATCTCTTCTTCTTCTGCTGCTTATTCCTCTCCTTCACTGCTCGCTGTTGTAGTAGTTCACATGTAGTTTCTCCCTCTCTCTCTCTCTTTTAGGTATATTGAAACTCAAATTGTGATTTGAATATAATAAATTTAATAAAACACTTTTAACTATATTTAACAACTTCGAATTCCTAAAAATATTCTTTCATTACAGTTTCTCAAACTTTACTATGCAGCGTCCTGCATATATGCCATTTTCGTTACAACTTATTTTAGTTTCCCCAATTATGGGTGAGAAAGTTGGGGATATTTTAGGCACGTAAATCGCTAGTTACATATTTTATCAATAAACAAGCTATTTTTAATAATTAATATACATAAAATGCTACAAAACATTATATTAAACAAGATATTACATTATTTAGTATATATTACATGATAAAATACATAAAAAAAAGGCTTGAAAAGTGAACTGCAATACTGTTCCGATAATTTAAAAAAAAAAAAAATAGAAATACAGAAGAGTTTACAGAAAATATTTTTTTCAAGTTAATTTTATATTTTTTATGAGTATTTTTAAAATACAGTATAATGTAATTTACCTTAATAATTATATTCAAAAATAAAATCTATATCCTGAAACAAATATTATATAGTACTATACTGTATAACTAAGTGTATATTTATCAATTTATAGATAAAAACTTTATCTTAAATCTTATATTAATTGATAGTCTGCAACGATTTAAATTGGCCGTTTTCTTTTGCTATTAAAAAGAGATCAACTAGCCTATTTGCGATTTTTTAAAAAAATAAAGTAATAGTTTACTACATACACTTCGCGCCCCAAATGCGGAGCACTCTAAATTAACTTCATTAATCACTGAATAAATCACTAAATAATATTTAAATATAATTACTTTGAAACGTTATTATTATTAAATTTAAAACGGAAATGCACTTTTTTTTACATAATTCACTTTTTAAACAAATTCACTATTAAAAGCGCACTTTTCGAATTGGATTACATCGAGACACTAAGCCGGTTGTTGCTGATCAGTAGATGACATGGCCCTTTGTTTCTGCGAATCATCATCCGATTAAGGATCCATCTGCGAGCCGCATTACCAGCCGGTAAAGGAACTATCTGGAAAGGCGAATTACCAGTAG
>JABUQX010084613.1:22500-25000 GCA_015478945.1 Trachelipus rathkii
TCCTAAAATGCCATGTATGGCATGGTCAGAAAGGACCTAAGATTAAGGGGAGATGGTTTCCAAAGTATCCGATATATATCAATCTTTAAAAATCGTTTTTTATGAATAACCATTATATACTCCAGAACCTTGATTTTTTATTTTTTTTTAAACCGTTTTCTGTTGGAGTTGGGGAGATTTTTATTTAAAAAAAAAAAAAAAAAAATCTCATAAAATCCTTAATTTTAAAGATATTTCAAAGCTTTTTCAAAATAATCGTATAATGTTTAGTAAAAAAATTCTATTATAAACCTTTTTCCTAAATTTACTTTAAAAAAAAAAAAAAAAAAAAAAAATTTGCTTAAAAAAACATAATTTATTTTTTACTCAAAAACGATCAGGCATGGCTGACACCACCTTACCTTACACTGTATTAAAACATTCAAAATAAAGGTCATTCTGTTGATGTGTATATGGGTAAGGTTTATGCTAAATTTTATGAAAATAAAACTGTTCGTTTTTTTTAATGAATTTTTTGGTGAACCCTTGTTTTAAAAAGTGAAATGTGAGAAAAGTACGAAATATACTATTTAAATTTATTTCTTATTTTAGACAGTAAAAAAATATTTCTCATATATATATATATATATATATTATATATATATATATATATTATATATATATATATATATATATATATCTAATATATATATATACATATATATTATATATATAGACATATATATATTATATATATATCGATATATATATATATATATATATATATATATATATATATATATATATATATATATATATATATATAAATATTTTAAAATTGCTCAGTTCCAGCTTGGTTAAAATTCTTTTACCACCCGCAAGAAAATTATTAATTTTTCTATTCAGACTCCGGCTCCGGCTCCGGCTCCGGCTCCGGCTCCGGCCCCGGCTCCGACTCCGGCTCCGATTTTTTCCGACTTAGGTTTCTGCACTATTTGAAAATTGTTCAGTATAATCTGACAAAAAAAAATTTCACCTACAAAAAATATTATTGAATAAAATTTATACCCCGACTCCAGCTCCGGCTTCGGGCCCGGCTCCGGCTCCGGCTCCGGATACGGTTCTGACTACTACTAAGGTTTCAGCACAATTTTAAAATTGTTCCTAACGTTCTAGCAATATTTTTTACACCTTCAAAAATTGTCTTGAAAAAAATTATACCCAGGATCCGGCTACGACTCCCGCTCCGGATCTTTCTCATGCTCCGGCTCCGACTAAGGTTTCTGCACTATTTGAAATTGTTCATCACGTCTTCTGGCAATAAATTTTTTATCCCAAAAAAATATTTTTTTGAAAAGTACCCAGGATCCCGCTCCGGCTTCGGCTCCGACTCTGGCTCAAACTCCGACTCAGACTAAGGTTTCTGCATCATTTTAAAGTTGTTCAAAACGTTCTAGCAATAATTTTTTCACATGCATAAAATATTTCTTAAAAAAAAATTATATCCAGGATCCAGCTCCGGCTCCGGCTCCGGCTCCGGCTCCGGCTCCGGCTCCGGCTCCGGCTCTGGCTCTGGCTCCGGCTCCGGCTCCGGCTCCAAGGTTTCTGCACTATTTGAAAATTGTTCAGTACGCCTTCTGGCAATAAATTTTTCAAATAAAAAAAAAAAATTCTTGAAACAAATTTATATTCAGGGTCCGGCTCGGACTCCGGCTACGGCTTCGAGTAAGGTTTCTGCATTATTTCAAAATTGTTCAGCACATCTTTTGGTAATAAATTATTTACGTAAAAAAATATTTCTTGAAAAAAAATTATTCCCAGGATACGGTTCCGACTCCAGCTCCGGCTCCGTCTCCGGCTCTGGTTCCTACTCCGACTCCATTTATTTGACTAAGTAAAAGCCAGAGCCTGGGTTGGAAGTTGGAAAATTAAAAAAATAAATTAGATTTTTTATAATAATTAATAATAATAATAATAATAATAATATAATAATAATAATAATAATATAATAATAGATGCAATATAGGAATGCAACATAATAATAATAAATAATATATTTTTATAATAATTAATAATAATAATAATAATAATAATAATAATAATAATAATAATAATAATAATAATAATAATAATAATAATAATAATAATAATAATAATAATAATAAAAATAAATAAATAAATAAATAAATAAATAAAATATCTTTTGAGCCTGAACCTGGAATCGCAATTTTGATATTAAATCTATTATTTTAGTTCGACACCTCTCTAAATAAATTTCTGTATCTAAAAAAAATATTTAGAATTTCCAAAAAATAATCACACCATTATGTGCAGGAGGAAATTTTCTATTAATTTAGATAAAAAAATGTGAAAATTTTGATTTTGCCTTCATAAGTTGAGGTCGTTAGGATGGTGTCTCCACTTAACATCCTCAAAAACACGCATCTCAAACCATCGCCTGTCCTTAATATTCCTCGTGATTCTGATCTTTCTTTGAAAGTCACATAAATTCTCTTACTAA
>JABUQX010084614.1:5000-15000 GCA_015478945.1 Trachelipus rathkii
AAGATTTGATGAGAAAGGAGGTTTTCAGCCCCTTGCTATCAGACGAAAAGACAATTTAAAAATTTCTAGAAATTAAAGTTTCAAATTTCTTCTTCTTTTTTAATTTTTGCATTTATATATATGTAGTTAGAGTTATATATATATATATATATATATATATATAATATATAATATATATATATATAGTATATATTGTATATATATATATATACTATATCTATTATATATATTTATCATTTTATATATATATATATATATATATACTTAGTATTATATATACTCTAATATATATATATATATATATAGTATATATATATATATATATATATATATTATATATAATATATATATATTATATATATAGTATGTTAGGAAGAACTTAATGAGAAAGGTAAAGAATTAACTGCCTTCTCTGGGATTGAACCACCGCATGTTGCGCGTGAGGACAATATGCCCGGTGCTATACAACTGAGCTATCCTCCAAGCCAAAAAAAAACTTGGATTCAAGAACAGTTATAAAGCAACCGAGTTCCGTCAAGGCGACATCACCAGGTTGGTCCAGCCTGTCCTATCTCTCGTTCCTTATATTTTAGATGTTAAATATTGCATAATAATCGCAATTTGATAAGATGTTAAAGGAAGAACATATAATGAGAAGGTAAAGAATAAACTGCCTTCTCTGGGATTGAACCACCGCATGTTGCGCGTGAGGACAATATGCCCGGATGCTATACAACTGAGCTATCCTCCAAGCAAAAAACTGGGTTTCAAGAAACTATAAAGCAACCGAGTTCCCGTCAAGGCGACACATCACCAAGGTGTCCAGCCTGTCTATCTCTCGTTCCTTATATTTTAGATGTTAAATATTGCATAATAATCGCAATTATATAAGATGTTAAAGAAGGAACATATAATGAGAAGGTAAAGAATAAACTGCCTTCCTCTGGGATTAGAACCACGCATGTTGCGGGCGTGAGGACAATTATTGCGCCGGTGCCTAATACAACTGAGGCTAATCCTCCAAGCAAAAAAAAAAACTTGGATTCAAGAAGTTATAAAGCAACCGAGTTCCTGTCAAGGCGACATCACCAGGTGTCCAGCCTGTCCTATCTCTCGTTCCTTATATTTTAGATGTTAAATATTGCATAATAATCGCAATTTGATAAGATGTTAAAGGAAGAACATATAGTGAGAAGGTAAAGAATAAACTGCCTTCTCTGGGATTGAACCACCGCATGTTGCGCGTGAGGACAATATGCCCGGTGCTATACAACTATGTTAATATAGGTGTTTTCGCTTTTGCATTTGTGGTTACGAAGAAATGCTAGAGTTTGCATTCGTTTTTGTTAAACTTTGCGCAAAATCTTAAGAAATGCTTACCAAACGTAATTAATTTCCTTAATTCTATAATGTTGCTATTTCCTATGATTGCTGAATTTAGCACGTTCTTACGAAAATATGTAAACCAAAAAAATGAAGGCGTGGTAGGCCCGTTTGAATTGATGAATATTTAATTCAATAAAATCAGTTTTAAAATCTAATTTCTTCAAATCGATAAACTCCATCACAATAGTTGATCAATTTTTTGTAATATAAACCATTTGTTATTTTTTTCATATCTTTATCCGAAATCGACAGGCTCCAACACAACAGCTGATTCCAATTGTTTGCAAAGCAAAGGTAAATCGTGTTTGTTTTTGCATGAAATTCAGGTAATTAGTACAGGTAATCAGGAGTGCCAAAGAAGTCTTATGGATGTTAAGTGTAGGTTTAAGTGTTTTTATATAAAAAGATTCCAAATTTATAAGTTTTTTATCTGTAGAAGCATTTTGAAGAATTGAGAATTTTTGAAAAGATTTAGGGTGCCTATTGAGGTCATTGTGATCTCTGACAGCTAAATTCTCTGGTTGAGAGATGGGGAGATTAGTCCGAAAGGAAATGCCCATGTGTTTGATGGCTCGCATCTTTAGTTATAGGAAAGTTTGACCTACATAGTCGATGTTACGGTTGGGAACATTTATATTTGTAAACGATGTGTGACCTCAAGTTCATGGGGATGCTTTCTTTAATCTTAAAGAAACTGCCAATTGAGTTGTTGTTAATAAAAGATATAAGAAACTTGCATTGTGGAAAGTTTTTGTTTAAGATATTTGAAAGGGGTCCAATCTTGGAAAGCCGAGGATAAACAGGAAGTTTAGGAACATCAATAAGCAGTAGTTCTTAGGGCGACAAGTGTTTATCGAAGAACGGATTAAACAATGTGTTTATCAAAAAGGTTAAGGATAAAGGCTAAAGGTAGAAAATTTTACCGAGAAAGGTGATTTCTTCATGGAAAAACTTCCAATCAGAAAAAAATAACAAAAGGCTGTATATTCGGGGCCTTAGGCCCGCAAATTTTTGAATAAAAGGGGTAGAAATAAAGAAATTAAGTCCAAGTAAAGTAATTAATGGGCTTTGAGATAATAGAATAGCGAGTCCACTAATACATTTTTACTTTTGGGGCTGGTTTACTGAGTACACCTCCTTTAATCATAATTCGTAATAATACGAAGCGTTTACGATATTAGATGAATTTTTCGGTATTTTCTTTGCTTTTAATTTAGATCGTTTTCGTTTTTTGTCATGGGTCATTTGTGCTTACTGCTCGATAAGAAACTGCTCGCCAAGGTTTTAGCACTAATTTCCTGTTAAACGACACAGATTTTCCGTGCTAGGTTTACCTTTTGTGTTTTAAACAATTTGAATCAGCTGTTGTGATGGGCACGTGGTTTTGAAATAAACCAGAAATTAAAAAATAACAAATGGTTTTACATTACAAGTAATTGATCAATTATTGTGAGGGTTTATCCATTTGGAAGAAATTAGATTTAAAGCTGATTTTATTGAATGAAAAATTCATCATTTTCAGTACCCGAGTGCTGTGATCTTGACAGTTTAAAATGGTTCACAAGAACGTGCTTAATTCTGCAAGCACGGGAATCGCAACTTTAAGAATTGAAGAAAATTTCTTACATTTGGTAAGCATTTCTTGCAATTTTTCGGTACATTTGACAAAAATGAACGCAGAACGTCGAGCATTTCTTACAATTCGTAGCCAAACTGCAAAACGAAACGGCTTTATATATTTATATATTAATATTATATATATATATATCTTTATATCTCTATATATATTATATAGTATATATATATTATATATATATATATATATATATATAATATATATTATATTAATATAAATATATATCTAGGATACCGATATATTATATATATATATTATATATATATATATATATATATATCTATATATAATATATATATATACTATATCATTTATATATATATATATATATATATATATATATATATATATATATATTTATATATTAAGTTCGTACAAAATGTGTGTGTATGAAATTTTTCATTGGGAGTCGGGAGTCGGATTTAAGGTTTTAAAATATTAGACTCTTGGAGTGCGGGAGTCAGGAGTCGGTTGTTTGTAATACGACTCTGGGAGTCAGAGTCAGGAGTCGATTTATTTTTTTTTCGACTCCCATCCCTGATATATATATACTATTATTATATATATAATTATATATATTATATATATATATATATATAATTATATATATATATATATATATATATATATAATATATATATATTCGAAATTAATTTAAAGACGGAAAATGTCTGGTATTGGTAAAGTATGGGCAAAATTTTTACTGATACCCATACTACTACTCGTAAAATTGCTGAATCGATCTCAAAATCGACTGATACGCATGGTATCGGTGCATCACTAATATATATATATATATATATATATATTATATATATATATATATATATATATATATATAATATATATTATATATATATATATATATATATTATATATATCTATATATATATATATATAATACATGTATATACATTTATATATATATATATATATAATTATAGAACTATGTAATATATATATAATATATAATATATATATATATAATATTATATATTATATAATATAATATATTATATATATATATATATATATATATATTATATATATATATCTATATCTATATTATATATTATATATATATATATTATATATATATATATTACTATATACTGTATATATTTACATTAGATATATCAATAAATATATGATTATCTATATTATAATAATAATTTATATATATTATATATATCATATAAGTATATATACTGTGTATATATATTATAAATATAATATATATATATATATAATATATATATATATATATAATAATATATATATATATATAGTATATATATAATATATCTATATATATAATATATATAGTATATATCTATATATATTATCATAGTATATATATATATACTGTATATATATATCATATCATATATATCATATATATATAGTATATATATACTTATATATATATATATATTATATATATATATATATATATATATATATATATATATATATATATAAATCGGCTTTAAATTTTGTTACCAATAGCTATATTATTTAAAATTTAAAGAAATAATGGTCTTGTATACACCACTAGATAGATAAAAAGAATGCAAAAATTTAGAACATTAAACATACACATAAACATTATTTACATCTTAAGATTTAAGTCAATCATTACTATTACATATATATATTCAAAAGCAATATCCCTAAAATAAATTTAATTAGACTTTCTTAAATGTGGTCTGATCTCTAGGCAGCTTTTTTATATTTTACAAGTGGAAAATTAAAATTTAAAGGATTTCTCATATTGCATTCAGATTTTAAAAAGTATACTTATAAGTTAATGTGAATTTATTACAGTACATATCATGCGAAAACAATTTACTTTGAAAAAATTTATTCAAATACTATTTCTCATAAAATTATCATAAAAATATCATGCACATTAAGATTTGAAAACTGAATTAAATGTTCTCAAAACAATGTCAAAAAATTTAAAGTCTTTCAAATTTTACTTATATTAACTGAAAATTTAAAAGTTAAGAAATCACCTTACATTATATGGTCCTCGATCTTCAAGAAGAGCTGGATCAATATTCAAGTCAGCAGCTGTTATCATATTAACAAGTTTTTTTATTTGATCATATTCATTTCCACCAATACCCATTTTATGTGGATCACGACTAAAGTTTCTAATAGCTAATCTTGCTATTTTTTGAATCAAGCCCAGCGAAGTCATTATATTAGCAAATAACAAAGCTAAGGGATAATATAATTTTTATTTATAAATATATTAAATTCTGAAAACAAAATAAATTTAATAGTTATTAATAAATTACTTAATAAATTAAAATATTACGTAGTAAACGGACTACCAATGCAAACGACTTCTGGTTCTGGCTGTAGTTGGGATAGAGATCCAGTCTTTCAGTGGAAATCCAATTTGAGACAGGTATCCTTTAATCTATCTATCTCTTCATTCAGATATCTACATGATTAGCAATTCCCTAAAATTCCTTTGAGTATTATAATAATCACAACAAAGTCCTATGAAGGAGAAGGTATTTTATCATTCCTAACCAGAGTTAGAAGGACATCTTAGCTAGTCAGAAAGTGTGCTAGGTATATTACAGACCAAGATGGAAGATAATTACAGAATATACCCATTTCACAGCTCAAACCACACAAATTGTTCAAATCATTAAATATTATGGTTGAATTCAAAGTTCAAGTGAAATTTTGTGAATAGAAGTGCTTTGAGAGTTATATAATTTTGTAAATATGGTAGAAAATATGATAATTTTTAAACTGGATTTTAGTGGTATAAGAGTATCAAGTTTGTTGTATGAACACCTTGCTAAAATTTCATATAATATTACAGAAAGCCTCATATAAGTACTTTAAAAATCCATTTGAATAAACAACTTGTGAATTACCCCACAAAGTATAAAATAATGAATAGCCACTCTTTGTGATATACTAAGTCCGGGATTCATACTCAGGAACTCAGGCAGTTTTTGAGGACTTGGACTTGATCATCCAGCAATAAGTAATAATGAGTAAAATCTTTTAACAACTTGTTTCTTCCAATTTTATTGCTAGTTTTGTATTTACACACTTGAATAAATTTCACTTACACTGGACTGAAGAGGGCAATGGCATATGCAACTAACTCTAATGGTACAACAATCCTATTCTACTACATATACAGGTGTATATTTTAAAAGGACATCAAATTAACACTTTTTTAAGAATCAAAATATGAAAAATCAGAAACAGTTTAAGCAAGCTGTTGGCTTGACTGGGACAGTCTTGATAGGCCCATGTGACTTCTTACTGTCTTTTTATTTCTAATATCCTAATGTTCTAATAAATAAAAAGTCAAAGAAATAATATCTTAAATTTACTATAATATTTCTTTGATTACCAAAAATAGAGCAACCAATAAATATGATTGAACTTTCCATAAAAAGTTGAATAATAATTATAGCATTTAGTTGGGGTTTCCTCAAAAAGTTAAATTGCTGCAAACAAAGGACAATGAGTCAAGTATATATATATAGCCAATTTATTTTGTCCTAATCTATCATATTCATTCATGTATACCAGACCAATCTAAAATCAAGGACTGAGGCTTAACTGACAAAAAACCTCTACACTGAATCAAATTGTTTTGATATGTTTCAATTTTTATTATTAACATATTAATTTCATTGTTTGAAAACTTTAAGGTAGAAGGAACATATAATAGAAATTCTTAGATGTAGCATCTACTTCATCATGCAGTAATTAATACAAAATCATTACTAGTAAGTTTATGAGATTTTTTCTCTTGCCATTGAAAAAGATATAGAAATTATAAAAATTGTTGCTGTCTTAGTGTAGTTTTGATTTTAATGTATAAGAGAATTGTATACTGCATATATTAAAGCCATAAACATATTCCATATTCTGTAAGAATAAAATTTCATATGGGATGAAATTCATTATATTTAAGTAGAGATGTACCGATACCAGAAAAGAGGCTGATACTGATACTCTTATTTTTTTAGGTGCCGATACTGATACTTTAATTAATGTAATAAATACACAGTAATAAGATAAAACATTTGTGTACTGCTAGGCAACTCAGGATTGCATTCCTTGTACAACCAATACTTAGTCATTTATTTCATATTTGGTTGTGCCCAAGTATATTTATTTTATAAAAAAAAATAGTATCTTTAAGGAATAATAAATGCAAATATAATATTAATAACTTTTTTATGTTTGTGTTTATTCAAAAAATATTCCATTTCCATTTTCCAGTAAGTATTAACAAAGCTTATCTACTAGCTTTTATGTTTTAGCATTATTACAATTTCTAAGAAGATCTTAACTTGCTATAATCTAAAGAATAAAAATAATGAAAGAAGAGACCTCAATTAATCACTGAAAAGCAAAATAAAAACGCTATTACTCAAACTGACATAATAATAAAATACTCCTTTAAGATAAAGATAGATATCATTCAACATTCAAATTCAAAAATTCTCAAATTGTGATGCAAAAACATTAAGCTTTCACTAGTATCTGGCAAGAGTCTATTCCTTTTTGGTGTGTTTACATTCCCACCTACACTAAAAATGGGCTCGATCTCAACTGATGAGGGAGGGGTTGATAATTATTTCCTTGCAAGCACTGATAATAATGGAAACCTTGGCCCATTTTCATGCCACCACATGAAAGGATTCTCTTCTGTAGGCAGCATCTCCATGTTTTCGTAGAGCCTCATCTCTTTCACAGGTTGCAAATTTGAATTATCTTTGCTCCTTGATGACTCTCTCTTCAGTTTTTTCGATGAGGTTCCTTGGAGTGATTCCTTTGAAGGTGAATGAGATGTCAATGCAATTTCGGCTATGAACTTATCAAAGTCTAACATATCAAAATCCTCATAATCTTCAGTAGGTTTATTTGCTGAAAAGCCATCATCGTCACTATCAGTGCTGCTGCCGGGGGTTGCTGATAAGGCGGCTTCTGTGAATCTTTTTTTTTTTTTGTCATGCGAGCAAGCTCCTCGGATATGCTATTTAAATGCATTCTGGAAGTGGTTCACCCTCGAAGATGCCATTCTTGTGGGGTTTCAGCTAGCTTAATAATTTCCTTATTAAAACCTTTTATTTTCTTAATTTTTTTTACAGCTGTCCGCCGCTCATGGGCAGAACCCTATTCAAGGAGGGGGTGTTTGCACGCCAGATAAGATCACACTTAATGAATTACGCAGATGAGCACAGAAACAGGCTTTAAAGTGAGGGGATTAAATTTAGCAGGACACACAGAAGATGGAAGAGAAGTCCACAAGAGACTTCCACAGAACAGAGGTGGCAGGAAAGAAGAAAGCACACCGCAGCGAACTGGTCTGGGAGTTACTAATATCAACACAAAACTCATGTGCTGACAACAGCACCCCTTGTGCTAACTGAGGGCGTCATATACAGCTGGTGGTAAGCGGTAAGTAATAGTTCCCTTCGAAGCACGAGTTGCCGGTCTAATGGTCTAATAGAAAAGAGATAAAAGCCGCAGCAGTTCGGCCGCCAAGTATAGAGGCGTCAAGTATACTAGAAAAGTACAGAAAAAATTTTTTAATTTAAGCGCCAGTCTTTTTGGGGCAGTGGGCCATCTTTTCTGTGCCTTTATGAGAATTTTCCACCCCTTTCCCTCGTTTACCGTATCCAAAAGCCGGGTGAAAACCAGAGCCCCCCCCAGATATGAGACGTATTATTCCCATAAAAGGGCATTGTGAGACTCCTGGCCATAGCTGGTGTAACTGAGACGAAGGAAAAAAGTCTTGGCAGTCTAAACAGGAACTCCCAGTTTCTTTGATGCCTCCCTAGCACTACATCCGTTTGTGATGTGAGGTTTCCAAGACATTTTTTGTTTATTGTTAAGGCCAAAGATGTTTATATATTGCACAGGATAGGCAAGGAGAAACCGGTCAAAAAGAGATAGGAAAGTTAGGTGTCCTAGAGAGGGAGATTTTGTAGAAGTTGGGTTTTTAAAGAATTAAATTTCACAAGGTTGAGACGACCCCACCCGGAAATTCTATCCAGATCAGCAAGAATAGAATCAGAAAGATTAAGACGGGAGGCAATTCTAGAAGTAAAAGAGGGAGCAGAATTAAAAATGAGTTGAAGAATGAAGGGTCGAGTCATCAAACTATGAGTGATAGAGTTAGATAGAGTTTAGATTTGCAAAGGTGAGATATTAATGGAAAATCAGGAATAAGTAAGGAGATAAACAGAACTCTGAGGAACACCACTATTGACAGAAAAAGAAGAAGTAGTTGCCCCATCAACAACAGCCGATATTGAGCGATTTGAAATAATAATAATAAAAAAAAAATTTTTGCTCATTTAATAGCCACGCGGTAGTACTACAATTTTAATTTAGATCATCTTTAATTCTAGAAAGTTTTTATATTTTTAAAAAATGTTAGAAATTAGGTAAAAAATGTCCTTCAATAGAATTTGCACTTTTGAAAAATGTGAGTTTTCTTAACTTTGTAATTGTTTTAAAAATGAAAAATTGTGATAATTTATTTTTTTCAGTGAATACACTCGAGTATGTTAGCTTTAAAATGGCAAAGTAAATTTTTGATTCCAAACAGTATTAGTGGCAAAATCACGGGGCCTAACTTGGTCCGATTCACCCCGCCGTAAAAATTGATGGAGGGGTGACTCGGACCACCATTGTTTTTTCGTATTTTACGTATTATTATTGACATTTTTTATTATGTATAATTAATTTAAATTAATAAAAGTTACTTATATTAAGTGAAATTTAAAAAAAAAAACAAAAAAAATTTTAAATAAAAAAAACAAAATTCAAAAGTGTCAAAATTTTTGACCGGCGGAGAGGGGTGAACCGGACCCACCTTATTTTTATTCTTATTTTATTTATTCATTATTGACATTTTTATTACTTATTACGATTTTAATATATAAATAATTTTAATATTAAGTAAAAAATTAA
>JABUQX010084614.1:20000-27500 GCA_015478945.1 Trachelipus rathkii
TAGAGAAGAACGAGCTCAGTTTCAATGGCTTTAGTCGGAACTTAATTATCAGCTCTTCCCGTCTTTTTTTGCTTTAATATGCTCTTTTTAAAATAATTTTAAATTTGTTATATTTTCCTCTTTTTCTGACTGATATTTCGTTTTATAAGTATAACTACGAGCTTTAATCGTTTTCGTTTTTATTCAACGGTATTGGTAAATAAATTATTTAAAGTGTTCTTTATAGTTTCTTCTATAAATATACTGGGAAAGTTATTGTTTTTTATATGCTTCTTTATTGATTCAAATTTAGATATCAAAATGGTCCAATTCAGACGATGATCATTTAAATGCTCAGTGAATAAAGTCTTTATGGTCGCAATTTGTAAGTTTAGAGGAGTTGATAGAGTCGCAATTCAAGTATGGTTCCTTTATCTGTAGATTCAACGTAGACACTTCTATCAATTTTTCATCCTCTTTAATTTTAATATGAACATCTAAGAAATTATTGTAGAAGAAAACAAAATTTTTAATGATAACGCCTCATTCAATCCTTTCTTTTACATACGATACGTAGACAACATCTTTGTAATATTTAACGATCCAGAACATATTCAAGAGTTCAAATCCCAAAATAGAAGATCTCAGTAGTTTAAATTTACTTTTTAAAGTTCAAGAAACGACTTTCTTAATTTCCTAGATTGTGGAAAATTTACTTTATCAATCTGGAAAAAAGGAAACGCATTTACGTAAATCACGATAAAGGAACACCACTGAATTTCGACTCGTTCACTTTCCTCTAAACTACAATAATTGCTAACGATACGACTTTAAGGTTCACCGCGCATTTAAAGATATCGGTCTGATTGGGCTTTTTGATATAGAAATTAAAAAATAAGCAGTAATCTATAACCCAATAACTTCCCCAGTAATTATAGAGAAAACTATAAGAACTTTAAATAATTTATTTTACCAATCCATGAATGAAAAACAAAACGATAAGTCTCGTAGTATATTATAACACTGGAAAATATCAGTCAAGAAAAAGAGGGAGAGAACAATTAAAATTTAATTTTAAAGGGGAAAATATTAAAGCAAAAGACGGGAAGAAGCTTATATAAAATTCGTACCATTGAAACTGAGCTCGTGCTCCTCTACTCGTGAAGCGCTTTTGGATGGTGGGAGTAGTAACGTTGCTATACCGATTTCAATGTTCTGAAAGTGGAAGTAACGCCTCTTATATCGGATACACACGAATACCCTCAACATGAGAATGTCGCAACAAAATAGGTATAACCCGAGCAAAATATTTCAACATTTTACAGATCAACAAAACCAAAATCCCGATAAAAACATAAAAGAAAGCTTCTCAATCATAACAAGAAAAAAATTGATTTTTATGAATTTGAGACTGGGGAATCGTTGCCCTCTAAGAAAACATAAACCAATGATAAACATAAAATGTAACGAAATGTCCAATTTTTCGAACATCTTTAAATGACAAAAAGTCAATGTAAGTTAACTTCTCAAACTTTTAAATTTTATTAAATTTATTTATTTATTTTTTGTTATTAGTTTACACGAAATTTATTTTTCCAAAATTGTACAAACATTCAAAATAAAATTTTATTTCCTTGAAAATGTCGAAGTGTACGGACGAAAACTTAGTACTATACTTAAATCAATTGTTTTATTTTATTCATGAACAATTTCTTAAAGAACAATTTCTTCTGGTTGAAAGAAATATTTCAGGAGCTGAAAAAGATAATACTAATAATAATAATAAAATACATAATAATAATAATAATAAATAATAATAATAATAATATAATAATAAATAATAATAATAATAATAATTAATAATAATAATAATAATAATAATAATAATAATAATAATAATAATAATAATAATAATAATAATAATAATAATAATAATAATAATAATAATAATAATAATAATAATAACATAATAATTAATATATAATAATAATATAATAATAATAACAATAACATAAACAATAATGAAATAATAAATAATAATCAATAATTAATAATAATATAATAATTAATAATAATATTATAATAATAATAATAATAATACCAATAGAAAATAAGAACAAATTTTATTTATCCCCCAGGTCTAGATTCTAGAGCAGGGTTGGCACAAAAAAATCAACATGAAATTTAAATCAACTGATTTTTTTACGTAATTTTTTTAATAAAAAAATTATTGTTTTTTTATTTTTTATTTTTTAATTTTTTAGGCAAATTTTTTTTTCTAAATTAATAATTAATCCTAGCTATCACCTAATTAATGATAAGTATATTTCGTCTATATGATAAGTAAATTCATCAATGTAGTTTCAAGTCATTTTTAATAAATAAATAAATAAAATTAGAGTACTCAGATATTATACAGCATATATATAATTTAAATAACTTAATTAAACTAAATAATAATTATATTTACTAAAAATTATTAAATAGGTAATAATTAGGATTATTTACTAATTTTATAAAAATAAAAAAAAAAAAAAAATTTATTTTAAAAAAAAAAAAAAAAAAAAAAAAAAAAAAATCTCAATCAAATCCCCAACCCTAGAGTATTCGAGTGTGAAAATATGGTTTCATATTTAAAGTTTTCGAAACTATAGAGTCGAGGTCATTTTATCATGATATTTGTTAAGAAAACTCATCAATTTCTAATATATTTTTTCCTATAGCACTATAGATTATATTTTTCAAATCATTACTGAATTTTTTTAAGCCAGACCATTTGAAAAGTAGAAAGTTCCGGTAAGTTCCGGCCGGAACCAAGTTTAGTTCCGGCCGGCACCGGAACTTTCTAAAAAATCGAGGTTCCGGCCGGAAACTGTCCCGGCCTGTGAGAGGAAAAGAAGAGAAAAAAAAAAAAAGGGAAAAAAAAAAAAACCTTGGTTCCGGTACATCCCTAATATATATATATATAGATAAAGCTGTAGACAGCAACCCACACATTTTTGAGACCAAAAATTTTCTAAGTTCAAAAAAATTTCTAAGTTCAGAAAAGTTAAGTTAAGTAAGTTTTTAAGAAAATTCTTTAAGGGAAGCTTTGGAATTTAATGTCAGAAGCTTGCCATAAACATTTTATTAACAAACCTAACTTAACTAACTTTTCTAAACTTAGAATTTTTTTGAACCTTAGAAAATTTTTGGTCTGAAAATGTGTGGGTCCCTGTCTACAGCTTTACCCATTTATATCTATATTATTTTATGTATATATATATTATATATAATATATATATATATATATATATATATATATATATATATATATTTATAATATAATATATATGATATAGGTATATATATATATATATATATCATTATATATTATATATATATATATATATATATATGTATATATATATTATATATATATATATATATAATATAATATATATATATATATATATAAAATAAAGTTTAATGTGACACCCCTCTGGGTAACAATTACCATATATATATTTATATATATATATATATATATTATATATATATATATATATATATATATATATAATATCTATATATTATTAGTATATATATATTTACAACAATTTTACAACCGCTCCCAGGAAGGGTCAAAACCCTGTCAAGCGGGCGCCAGCAACTCTTCTGAATCTTCCTCTAGGCTTCAAATACTTCCATCTTCCTCATCTCCTGCATCGACGCGCAATCCATGTCTCTCAATGGAGTCCTTCCACTGGAGCTTTCCATTCTCTTCCTAGGTCTTCTTTGGTCTCGCTCCTCCGGTCTCCGTCGCATCTCTTCTTTGCCACTCTTCCCTCTTGCATTCTCTCCAGATGGGATAGAGAATGGAATGTATGCATCCATATATATATATATATAATATATATATATATAGTATATATATATATATATTATATATATAGTATAATATAATATATTATATATATATATATATAATATATATATATAATCTATATATACTGCAATAGACCGCAGCTTAAATTTGTATAGTAAATAAAGAGCTACTGTGGGAAGGTAAAGAAAATTGCCTCCTCTGGGGTCGAACCAAAGCATGTGCGACTGAGACCGAGTATGTTGGTCGCAGTCGCACATGCGTTGTTTCGACCCCAGAGGAGGCAATTTTCTTTACCTTCCCATAATAGTTCTTTATTTACAATACAAATTTAAGCTGCTGTCTATTGCAGTATTTACATCTATTAAATCCTACATAACGAGGGAAGGATAGGGTGAAAACCTGTTGATATCGCCTTGAAGGGGGCTCGATCGTTTGAAAGCTGTTCTTGAATTAAAAGCTTTCGCTATAGAAACTCAAAAGGAGTGAAAGCAGAAAATATAGTCTAAATTCTATATTAAAAATCTTAATTTCTAGAAAATAAACATATATCCAAGATCATTCACAACTTCTCCTGGCGACAGCTTCATCTCGATTTATTTACATTTATAACTTTATATGACACGAGCCAGAGCCTAAAATAACATACCCATTCATAAAATAAGAAACAAGAAATAATTTTATGATTTTTATCTAGAACTTTTATTGTCAAATTATCATAACTGTTTGAATCACTCTATAAAAGACAATTTTGCTCTAAGCAAAGATATCAAATATTTTATATTTCAACATTATATTTCATTCCTTATGGGGAGTTTCCAATTTTTGATCCGGGCTGAGCCAAATTTTCACCCCACCTAAAAATGAACATAAAATTCTTAATTTTCAGCCAATTTTGATTGGCAAAAAAGCAAACCGAAGCATTTTCTGAGGTCTAAAACGTCCTTTTAGAGTATTTTTCTGTGTCTGTAGTCATTGTTTTGATATTTTCATTTTTTGAAAACCTTTGTTTTTGACATTTGTCGAAACTCCTCCTACAATTTTTTTTTTCAAAATGACTTCAAACTTAAAATATACAGAGATTGGACTATTTACTCCTGTGCCTGTAATGGGGTTCCTTAAAATTTTTTGTTCTGATTTGTCTAATCAAACAGAACGAGTTAAGTGCATATAGGAGAGTCAGAAAAAGTTGGGTAGACATCACCATATTCTGGACCGGGTGTTTTAGACGCCATTTTCCAAAATGGCCGACACCGATTTCATTTTGTATATATTTCTGCTCATGTAACAGTCATACTCATCATTTAGGTGTCTAAATATATGTTTTAAAGGGCAAGGAATCGATTAAGATGGTTTGTGAAGTTGCCTGACTGCAATTTATTAAAGAAAATCAGGTATTTTGGATTTTAAATAAAAATATGAACAAAAATGGAATACAATATTTGACTTGGAAAGTGATATTTACACTACAAAATATAAATATATATGCACAACATTTTTATAGACACAGAAGCAAACTCTGCTATGGAAAACTGAGTGTAAAAGTAACACGTTTTTCTCAGTCTATCTTTTACATTGTTCACCACATTTACAATACTCTGTGCATGTCAAATAGTGCAATTTACATTTACACCTAATAGTAGCACATGCTGTACAACTGCATTGTATTAACAGTTCAGAAGGCATTTTGTTAAGACACGGATCAGGTTTTAGCACACCATTTGAATCTTTGCACCATCCATAATCTGCTAGCTGCAGGTTTGTATCAGGAAAATAGCTTTGTGATAGATTTAAGCATTCCCGTAAAACCAAAAAGCATTTTCGGATATGTCCATTTCTTATTGAAAGGATGTGGGTGGTAGCTCTGATATGTGTTTCTGCTTGTGTAATGAATAACGAAGTTCATCATATGTCTTACACTTTGATGATGGATGCAAAACCTTAACAAGGTATTCCACTGCTTTGTCAAGTGTTTCTTCAAACAGAGTATTATCTTCTGCAAATCGAAGTAGTAAAGTTTCTGGCGATGCTTTTAGTGCAGATGGTTTTGTTTCAATCTTACTTGTGACTTCACAACCTGTAAGTATGTAGGCCTTAATTAAAGTTTTGCAAAGTGCAGCCCCCAGTTGCCTCCCAAGTGTGTGTAGAGGCACATAGGGCATTTTATCACCCACTCCCACTTTGATCCAAAATTCTTGCAATCCGTTACTGAATAGTTCAAATATATATCGAAGGATGAGAACAACGACATCAGTGTCATTTGATAGCACTATAAGGCATGTTATGCCCGACTGGACAGCATGGAACACATGGATTATAATTCTGCTATCTGCTTCTTCAACAAAGAAAGGTTCGAATTTCCGAGCAAGTTTGAACTTCTTTGTTCATTACTATTAATGCATCCCTGCTGTCATTGTCTCCTGTGACGGTTCCACTTAGGACTGTAGTGAAGTTAGTCATTTTTGCCTTTTCAATGAAACTAGTAGCAGCAGCCAATTGGAGCATTTCTTTGTTTTTACCTGAAGACCAGAATATGTCCATCTGTATAGGAATAGGAGTCTCCTGTTTGATTTTTATCAGTTCGATTGGATCAGCATTTCTCCGTCTTTCTCTTTCACCCTCTTTAAGTGACTGCTCAATGTAGCTGTCAAACACAAAGTCTACTCGTGTAATTCTTTTGTAGTTGCATGTATTAGTCCATAGTTGATCAAAAAATATTTTTAAAAGTTTGCATATCCTTAGTTCTAAGCTGTCGAATTTGTGACATAAAATCAACTATGGATGCAGTATCCATGACATCACGCTGTTGAAAATAGTATTGCGTCTGATCAAGTTTCTTCTCGAGTTCAGTCAATAGCACATGCTTTACAGGTTTACATGTGGAGCCACTGCTATCTAACAACATACTAGTTGGCAACAGATCATATTGCAAAATATCTTTCATAGTTTCTCCTCTTGCTTTAGCTATGTGAATATTTCTATCAGCTGCAATACAACTTTTTTGGGAAGCTAGTGCTGTCTTTGATTTCACAGTTGGAGCTATTGTTTTCCTCTCCATTGTTGGTAGTTTTACCTTTGTGATAATGTCAGAAAGTTTTGAAGTTTTCTTTACAAAACGGTCGTTTCTAAATTGTTCATATCCGTCTTGTCCATGCTCTTTCACTTTCAACAGACGGAGAGCATCTTCCCTAGGTACACATTTGTTGTTGATAAAATTATGTAGCTGTGTTTGGCTGGATGTTTCATATGGATTGCCTAAAGTGTTCATAAGTTCACAGTGTACATTAACGAATCTGAACATGTTGGTACTCATGTTTCCTGACAATTCATGATGAAGAGTTACCTCACTGTAACCAGTACCATCAGCACCAAGTATTTCTCGGAAACAGTTACTTATTCCTAACGCTTCGTGATACACCAACTCCCATTCCGTCACGTACATTGTTGTATTTTTTGTCCTATTATCCCCCTTAGAGCTCTTTTGAGATCTTTGGATAGTTTGTTCTAATTTCATGTCTGGTGAAACTGCACTAAATGATCGTTTGCTTTGTCTAACTACAGAATGACCTGCTTTAAATTTCTGATACACTTCAGGATACTCTTCCTCTAACCATCTTATTTTTTCCAGGTACCATGATGCATGTCGTAAATATTTT